>PHNY01202833.1:1124-14430 GCA_003724115.2 Anethum foeniculum | reverse complement strand
GCATAGAGCAAGGTACGTAGGCATCTTGTGAAGGCAGATTAAGTCACGAAACACGAGATCAGTCATAAAAGCTTGAAGCTCTCCACGTTCGTTTAAAAGTATAAGTTTTATTCCACAACAGGTATTATATTATATGGTATGAATAAAAACAAAACCTAAAAGAAAGTTTGAGTTATGTTGGAGAAAAGATTTTTTAGTGATAGATGACGTGGATTGATTTAGATGATGGTAACAGGTTCAACAGATGTAGCGTACCCTTTTTTGGGTATCCAAAATTATACTTGTCCGTTGGAGTGTTCCATATTTTGCATATTAGGTATAAATATAATAGAGCGACACGTAGATATTATACCTAACAGATGTATAGCTGGAGATACTCTTAGGCTGGTTCTAAATTGTTGGGTGCTATTAACTGTTAC
Source organism: Anethum foeniculum (assembly GCA_003724115.2). NCBI lineage: Eukaryota > Viridiplantae > Streptophyta > Magnoliopsida > Apiales > Apiaceae > Anethum > Anethum foeniculum. Next base: position 14,011 of record PHNY01202833.1, on the reverse strand, counting down.
TCCTCTGTCCCATCAGGTTCTTTACGTTGGGAACCGTGCACTCGACACGCATTTTAAGGCTCTTATAAAATATAGTTCCATGATTTTTTTTTAAAATTTTCTTTTTCTGAATAAATGTTAAACTATTATATTTTTATACAGAAAAAAAAAATTTCCAAAAAAATTTATAGAACTATACTTTTTATAAGTTTTAAAATGCGTGTCAAGCCCTCCCTCCCGAACGAAAATAACCTGCTTAGACGGAGGGAGTATTAAGTTTTGTTGGCCCGTTTAATCTTGCACGTGCATGACATTTCATGTCGTGGACTACGTAGAATGGAGTACTTTGTTTTTTTTAAAAAAAAATTATTGCTGATCTCTTCTTCGAGTTAAGAATATTTTTCAAAATCATCGTGTTTACTATTTTCAAGATTTAATTTTTTAAAATAAAATTTTATTCTCAAATTTCAATATATTAAATATAGGTATTTGTTAAAAAATGTTACTTCTTCCATCTCATTTCAAATAATTTTTTTTGAAAAATTACGCATATTAAAAAAAAGGTTAGTTGAAAAAGTTTTTCACTAAATATTCTTATTTAATATATTGAAAATTGAGAAAAGAGTTATTTCCTCCGTCTCACCGTTTCTTTTGAGAATTTTTTTTGTCATAAATTACTTATTTCTCTCTTCTTCAATGCAAATTTAGGGATAATTTTTCAAAATTATTCCTATATTTATTATTTTCAAGATTTGACTTTTTAAAATTATACTTTATTCTCATTTTTCGATGCATTAAATGAGGATATTTGGTTGAAAATGTTATCCAATCAACCTTTTTCTTAATATGTGTTTTTTTTAAAAGGGACATGTATAACAAGGGAGTATTTGAAAATATTTTTCTACTGTGTATCCATGGTCACACAATAAACATAGAAATTTATAATTTTAGGCCATTTTAATTGGTGTAATTTTTGTGAATGCAAAGATCTATCACAATTATATAAAAAAAGCTAATTAAATTTATAAATTCGTGCAAATTGTGCGTTCATGAACACGTAATGATAGACAAACCGATTTGAAAAAAATGAAATCTTGAGAATAAATATACATGAATTGTTTTTAAACATTATTCTTATATTTGTGTTGAAACAAGAGAGACAAATATAAATGGGACATATCTTTCTGAATATGTGTAATTTTTAAAAAATATATAAAATGAGACCAAATGAGTATAAAATTTCTAGTCCTATTTAGCAAATAAAATAAATTGTAGTCCTGAAAATTATATACAAACCAGATTCCTTGTTTAAAGTCTTAAACTAAAATATAAGAAATGTGATAGAAAATTTCACTCCAAACAATGTTCTAATGATTTCTCAAATCACTAAAATCTTCTTTTCATTCCCTATTTTTAGTATGTCTCTTCTCTCCTTAACTCTTATTTTATTATATATATTACAAACAAACACTTTCTCTCTCTTCACTTTTTGTAATAAAAATATATTTTAATGATAAAATATTATATAAAAAATGAATATAAAGAATGTTGTTGGAGATCAGAATAATTATTGATGTCTTAAATTACTAGGAGACAATATTTTATATTAAATTTAGATAATGAACTAAGATACGGTTGGAGTTGCTCTACCTACTACTTTCTCTGTCCATTTCAATTCTTATCATTTTCTATTTTGGGATGTCCCATCCAATTCTTTACATTTCAAAACTTTCTCAAAATAGTAAAGTTTTAATAATTTAAAAATTTTAATGGACCCACTTCTTCCCACTAACTTTCACTATTTTTCTAGTCAATTACTCCCTCCGTTTCAAATTACTTGTCCACTTTGACTTTTACGCATATTTTAAGGCGCATTGACTGCATAGCTCCTTTTATTATTTTTTAAATTTTCTTTTTCTGAATAAAAATTTAAGATTCAAACTTTTATTCATAAAAAAAAAATTTGAAAAATAATCAACGGAGCTATGCGGTCAATGCACCTTAAAATACGCATAAAAGTCAAAGTGGACAAGTAATTTGAAACGGAGGGATTACTTAAATATTAATAGGTCCCACCACTTTACCTACTTTTCTTACACTTTCTAATACTTTACTCTTATTTCTTGGTCTCAGTGTCCAATCCAAATGATAACAATTCATTTGGACGGAGGGAGTAATAGGCTAGGCTAGTAACCTTATTCTAAAGAAAGGACTTGTTCTTTTAATCTTAATTTTTTTTCTCAAATCAATCCTTTTCAAGTTGATGTCAGCAAAATTTTATGCAACACCTACGGTAATCAAGGGAGTGTGGTCTTTGTAACCCACATATTTTATTTAGTTTAATATTTTATAATTTTTTAAAGTTAAAACTAGTCCTTTTAAATTTCTTCCAAAATATTGAAATTTTGATTCTTGATTATAATATCATAGCATAGATTATAAGTATTAAAGCTAATATATTATTAATGAAATATAAAATTTTAATTTTCAAGTTCCATGCTACTATTGAATACTATTGTATTTTTAATTTTCAAGTTCCACGCTACTAGTGAATACTACAAGCTATCATCTAATGTCTGGCCATAATAATATATTATCTTCGTCCCACCGAATTACATGCGTTTGGATTGGATATAAAGGTTAAGAAAAAGTGTGATTTAATGATAAAAAGTAAGAAAAGTAGATAAAGTGGTGGGGTAAATTAATATTTAACGTATAAAGTGAGTGTAGTGGAAGAAAATAGTGTATGTAGTTAATTTTTATATTATAAAATTTTTACTATTTTTATTAACTTTATTTTTATTAATATTTGAAATGCATAGAAATGAGTTAGACATTTAAAAAATGAAAGTATATAGAAATAAAAGAAACAAAAAAGTACATGTGATCAGGTGACTGGTGAATTTACTCGGGCATCCAAATAAATATTGCAAATTTCATGTTTATAAGTTTGCACATAGTGATGACAAAGAGGAAGTTTGCATAGACAAAGAATTAAAAGAAAAAAAGAAAAAGAAAGGAACTGTGTGTGGGTGTGGGGTTGGGTTTATGTAAATTACTGTATGAGTAGCTTGGGGAGCACGTAGCAGCTACCAGCTGTATCCCGAAACTGTGTTTGAACCCAAGCTTCCAACTCAGGCTTGGTTTCCTATGCGAATAATTCAAAAAAAATAAAATCTAAACTACCAAATTTAATAAATTTAGATATAACCAATTTTTAAAAGAAACTTCTCAATAGTAAGCACCCTAGACATTTTACAAATATATTTTTTTAAGCTCGTACAAATATCACACTCATAAATAAATTAGTAATTAAATGCAAAACGAAAGAAAAAGCAAAACCTTGGATTTTCTTAATATAAGCTAACCTAGCCTTGTATACGAACCTGAGGCTTTTTCTTTGTAACATTGTCCCTATATGTACAACAAGTTTGGAGTACATTAACTTGTTGTTGCTTACTCTCTTAGAGAAAGAAAAAAAAAAATCAAGTCTTGGTCTCCCTGAAACTGGATTAGAACTCCGCGTTGTTATTCTCTCTCACATTTCACTCTCTCACTCATATATGATATACATACACCACATTGTACCTATCTTTTTCCTTTTCTTCCATCATCATCTTAATCACAAGGTTCTCTTCTTCTACACACTCTTTCAGCTTCATCATCTGGGTCAGTGTAACTCATCTTCTATTTCAGTTCTTTAAAAAGAGCTTCTTTTTACTTAAAACAAAAACCATTTTCATATGGTGAAATTATAAGGGGGAATATCATATCTTGGTCTTGTTGATATATTTTTTTTTTGGTAAATTAAATGGTCTTGTTGATATTTAGGGTGAATGGTTGAACTGGGTTTATGCTGATCACCATGGCTTTTTTATATAATGTTTTTTATTAGTTTATATATTGGCTTGTTTGGGAAGTCTTATATCTAATCTGGGTTTGAGTACTACTCATTTTAAAAAATTTCCCTTATGGTGCTACGCATTTAAAGAATTTTATTATGTTGTATATATATATATATGTTGTTCTGTTATGGTTTGGTTGTATTAAAATGAAAGGGGGTCCCTCCACACAAATCACCGCTTAGATTTTTGAGACATAAAAAAAGTACTACTTGTGTAGAGTACCAATTTTGGTTAATGTTAAACCAATGGACTTGTAAATATATTTGTCTTGTTTCCCCAAGTGAATTCTTTTACTGCTGTGTTGTTCAGTTTGTTACATAACTGACTGAATGTTTTGTTCCATTATGTTTTGCAGCCCTTATCTTGTCTATAGCTGGGAATGGAAACAAAAACTGAAGCTATACTACCTTCTGATGTTCAGATGATTGAGTCTGAGAAATGCCTTTTAAGCCCAAATTGTCGTTGTAACCAAGAAGTGAGTGGGATAATATTGTGGTATATGTGCTTTTTAGTTGATTATATATGACATTGTTAAGGTTCTTGAACATCATGTGCCCTGTTTTATGATTTCCTGTTCTGCAGGTGCTTCAGGAATGGACTAATTTGCCAGCTGGTGTGAAATTTGATCCAACAGACGTTGAGCTGCTGGATCATCTAGCAGCTAAATGTGGAATAGGGAATCGACGATCAAATATGTTTATTGATAAGTTCATCGTCACTCTTCAGGGGGAAGATGGAATCTGTTACACCCATCCTGAAAATCTACCTGGTGAGTTGGCATTGTTAGAAGTGTTCGTGTTTTGTACTAAAAGTTTATTTGTTGTAACACTAGATGAAATTGACATGTAACAGTTCATATTAACCAGGAGCAAGTTCAAATCCGAATCAAGAATCAAAAACCTGTCCTAAGCCTCAAGAGTGACAATCCGGTCTTTTAGCCCACAACATGCCCGACCGAAAGTTGTGATACATTGGGCAAAGGGTACAACAATTAAAACTAATCCACATGCTTGAGCATGAGACCGTTATTAGACATTGCCTTGTGTTTTTATATGATCTAGAGGCTAAGTAAGGCCAAAGCATTACATAAACTATTTTTCACTATAATTTGGTTCCCTCTAGTATAGAACATCTACATTTCTTTTAGGGCGAGTATAGAACATCTATGTTAATACATTGTTCCCGGTGCTGATTAAAGGCCACCTTACACAATCAAATGTTTGATTTATACTTAAGTGCACCTATGTTTCACTGAATAGGGCCTATATTTGAAAGTAAATTACACTTGAGCATAAAGTATGGAAATTTGTTGTCTTCTGCAAGTGAGTCCTCAAATATAAAAGGCTTAGCATCATATCAGCGATGCTATTTGTGTTTTTTTTTTTTCCCTTTTCTGAGGGAAGCAATGCCATTTGTAATGTAGCATCCCCATCTATAGAATCAAATTGGATCCCTCTACCAGTATCTAGATTGACTTGTCCCATTCTAATCTAAGCAGAAGTTGATGTCTAGTGGTGTACTGGTGTTATTAGTTGTTCAGATAAATATGATCCACTTAAGTCCTCCTAGCCCCTTAAGGTTTTAGCAGTTTGAGTTTGATTCTCCTGCCCCCAATAATTTTAAATATTTATGTTTATTTTGGGCACTATGGTAAAAGTAAGAAGAAGTGTGAAAATAATATATGATCCACTTGACTCCTCCTAGCACGAACATAATAAATATGCAGAAATATAACCATATAGGCGCAATCTGACATTTGATGGTTTTTCCAAGCTCATTTGATAGGAGAGTTTAAATAGCTATATACACAGTTTTCGACAACAATACCCTTGCAATATTTAACTTTAACGGTGTAAACTAACGGAAAAGTGTGATGAGTTGCACTATAAACCCGCCTTTTCAAACTTACCGGATGCAAAATGTTTTTTCGAAAGTACATATATCAAAACTCATTTTTTGAGAAGTTAGGATGGAACTCGTTTGTTTTAAGGCAACCCTTGTAGTTGGAATGTGTTTCCTTATTTTGTTGAGAAAGATAAGAAATTAAGTATACGAACTTTTCCGATGTTAATCTAGAAAACATTTGGCATGGGGAAATATTAGTCACCTAAAGATTAGCAAAGAAGAAAGTAGAAGCTAGGAAAATGGAGAATGTGGAAGTAGTTGATTATAACAGAGGGGCGCCCATACTCAAAGAAGTCATGAGTCGATAGCACGACTCATCAATCTGCTACAAATTATAGTTCTCTAACATTTTATTCCTGTCCTTGTTCTTTTTTCTTTTATTATATCAAAATCTCTTTCTGTTCTTGACTTCTCAGCCTCTGGCTATTTAACATTTCTTCTTCTATCCTTGACATTAGATTTTTTTCGGCATCTTCTGCAACTAACGTTGGATAAATAGCATTACATGAACTGAACTATATAATATCTCAAGTTCGTAACTGATTTGACTCTTCATTATGCATGCTTTAGGTACTAAGAAAGACGGAAGCAATGCACATTACTTCTATAAATCTATGAACGCCTATGCCTCTGGTAAAAGGAAGCGTCGCAAGATTCAAAGTGAGGATTCTGTTAGATGGCACAAAACAGGTAAGACCAAACCTGTGATGGAGAATGGTGTAACAAAGGGCTATAAGAAAATTTTGGTTCTTTATAGTACCGCAGCAAAGGGTTGCAATCCTGTTAAATCTAAATGGGTGATGCATCAGTATCATTTTGGAACTGAGGATGACGAAAATGAAGGTGAATATGTGGTTTCCAAAGTGTTTTATCAACAGAAGCATGTCAAAAAGGTTGGAAATTCTATAGCCAAAGAGGTTTCAGTTCTTCCAGTTGAAGATGTTTCAAGTCCAAACAAGCAAGAAGACTCAAATACTGAAAATGATATTAAGATTGATATCGTTCAGACACCTGCACAGGTCTTTGAAAACACTTGAAATTCTACATTAATTTTTATTTTTGTTTGAACAACCGTGTGCTTCTATGACAATGCTATAAAAATTCAACTAATCACTCCTCTGAATTAAATTCCAATGTAGCTTCAATCATTCAGTCTGTAAAGTTATGCTAATTTATATAAATGGTTGCCTTGTGTTGATCAGGAAATGGAAATCATTAAGAAGACACCTCTTACTTCTCCATCTGGATCTCAATGCATACTTGAGACTGAGTTTCCCTCTTGGTTTGCAGGTACGTTTCGTAATGTAATTTGAACATGAATCAGAAAGCTAGAATACTTTACCAGACATCAATGGCAAGGGGTATTCAGCAATCAGGCCCCTGGCCCTAAAGCTTTTTCTTAAAAATAGTATCTATGTTTCTCTCTTCTGTGCTTGCATACTTCATTTGAATGTACTTATTTGCAAAACACACAGTAAATATAGAAATTGTGAATTTCAGTCGAAAAAAACTTTTACAAAACAAAATAGTTCAAAAGCTCAACTAAGTAGGCAGTTTAGTATATATTCGCTGTAAGATATAGGTACGTCATAGCCCGATAAACTTGAAAGAGGCTTACCTACGGCATAAGATGAAAATGTAATACATATTCCATAATATTTTCGAATATTACAAAGACATGTCTATTAACTGATTTCTATTTGTTTGAAGCTCTTAATGATGATTCAGGAGAAATTTGTAAACCTTCTTCAAGTTGCAAGGAAGATATACTAAGTGGAATTGCAGGAACAACTGAGCTCGAGAATAATCTTCTGGATAGTCCAGTGTATTCTGATTTTTTTAAGGTAAAATTATACTGTTTAGTTTATGTTATTCCTAATCATTTATATTAAATATATATATTAGCAGTGGTGGAACCAGGTGGAGCAGACCCCTGCTCCATCCCCGACTGATCTCCAATAAAAGTTTATTTTTTAATCTTGACAAAAATATAAAAACTAGTGAAGAAAGTTCTTGGTGTCGTTTTTAACATTATAAATTTAACAGCAAAGAAAACTAGTGGAGAAAAATTATTAGCCCCGATTAACATATTTATACTTGTTCAGCCCCTGATAACTTGCAATCATGGTTCCCCCACTGAAACATAGTCTATAACTTGCAAACCTATGTGTGCATGCAGGACTTGCAACAATATTTAGATGATCAAGAGAACTCCAAGGATGAAGTGCAGACAGAGCGCAATGATGTCACTTCACATAGGCGTCAATGAATTGCAATATGTTGCAGCTGCACTGAAAGCAGCATGTTCTTCAATGATTCGCAAGGCAAATTTAATAAAACTACAAAGTCTCGGCGCAGTATGGAGAATTAATGGCCGACTTTGTTTAGGCCTAAGATTCTAGATTGCTTCTACTTCTTAAAAGCATTTTGCAATGTAAACTTAATCATTGTTTTATTTGTGAGGACTCAGAATAGTTTGTCATGCACTCATATTTGTTGTTCCAGGTAGATGCTGTTCTACATTGTTGTATGGTGTGTAACTTTGTACCATGAGACAGTAGAGTCATTTGCTGTGACTGTGTATCTTTGTAACTTCGGATGTAAATTTTAGCTAATCAGAAACTTTCTTTACCTCAAATTACTATTAGTCACATGCTAATTGCCTGACTAATTTTTCTTTTCATGCAGAACGTTTTTAAATTATAATGTAGTTTTTTTCTTTTTCATGTCAAGTCGCCCAATGATTAGCTGTCGAACTCCTGATCGATGATGAGGGGTATTTGCGGGTTGAACATATTTTACCGCCCAACTCTTTTCGATTGGGGCATGGAAGAGGATGGGTTGCTCTAAAATGCTCTAAACTTTTAAGATGGTAGAGAAACACCCCAATTGAATTTTATATTATATTCTAACATGAGATTTCATAATTTTTTGGGTATAAGGCGGAGGATATGGTCCTATAAAAATATTGGAGTAAAGTGCCTGGATGGAGATCTGAAGGCTTTCCTTTTTAATGGTATGAATTTTCGTCACTTCAGAATTCATAGGTCTGGATTTTGCTGGTTGCCCGTCCAGAATCAGATTTGTCTGTGATTTGAACAGACATTGCCGTGACAATTTTCTGAGTACTAAAAATGTCAAGCAACAAGTACACAGGATGTAATTACATACTCACCTCTCTCCAACACTTTCATACCGTACTTTCTGTTGGGAATATAGGTAATAAACGCACAACAATGGGATAGTTATATAAACGATTTAACAAGAACGAGCCAGAAATCATTTAACAAATAAATCACGAAGGCAGAAACAATATAAATAATCAAACACGGTAATGAACAAGAAAAATAAGAAATCACTTAACTCTATGGAAACTTTCAAAAAATCTGATAAACAGAACAGCTGAGTCGCCTAGCCCTCGAAAAATCTAAACTGTTTTTGAAGTGATTATTGCCCCACTTACGCTGTGCTGGGTTGCAGCAATATCACTTACAGGATAAAACAACACAGTACTTCGATCACAGATTCGTAGTACTGAACATCGATCTACTCCTTAGTTCGCCCAGAAAACCTAGGGTTTTCAGATGTGTATTAAATATTCTGACTTAAAACGTATTTAATTAGAATATCAATCAGTATCAGAATTTAAGTTACATGTCTGACTCAGATATCAGACTTTAACAAACTCTGATATTCAACTTCATATCAGATTTTAACAAACTCTGATATTTCAGCTTCAGCATATCAGTGTTTAGCAAACTGCATATCAGTGTTTAACAACTGATAACAGTCATGTCCTTGTTACACAGTAAATTCTGACACAATATTCATATTAAAATAATATAATAAGTCACAATTTATTTAATTAAAAAAATAGTAAAATTCCTTGCCCAAGTCGCCTCGCGCTCAACCTGACCCGACCGGTGAGTGTCGTGTCGTGGAGAAGCGAGGTGAGGCAGCGGAGGCGGTACCATTGTGTGCGCGCGAGGCTCACACTAGCACCATGCACACCCGCATGCCTTAGTAGTTGTACATTACCCTTGTACATGTTGCTATATAAGCCACTCATCCTCTCTTTACCAATTCAATGTGGGACAAAACCCACATACCCATTTCAAACTACTAACTTCAACTCAATTTCTTTATGGATTACACTAAGAAAATGACTTAGATCCAAACATGAAAGTTTAAGTCCTTATAGCAAGGAACAACCTCCAACAATTAGTTTCTGGAAATTACATAAAGAACATATCTAAAATATGTCTTAAACTTTCCGTTTTTTAACAATCTCCCAAAATCCATACAGAAATGCATATCAGATTTATCATGACTTGTTTTTCTGATTCGGTACCCTCCCAGCTTTGAACCCTCCTAATCCCCTAATTCGACGGCTACCGGATATAGATGGAATGTTTTACCTTAAATCTCTATCCGTTTGGTGTAGCCAAGCTCCATAGACGACGGCAAGTCAAAGGCTATGGTGCAGATCTACGGCTTTGAGACGTTAAAGGTCGTGTCTCGATCCTGTTCGTCGAATGTTTCAAGGAATGACCCTTTATTCTAATTGCGACCTCACAATTACATTCGCTTAACTGGGATCTCCAAAGATGTACTGCTAACATCTCGTCTTACGACTTGACTCCATTCAGAGTTCTAAAAACTCTTGCTACACTAGGAGTTTCAGTACCTTTTATGGTTTTCAGGGGATAGACTCTGATACATGAGCATCTAAATATATATAGTAAAAGTACTACCGATTCATCCTTACAACTTGTTATTACCATATTGAATACACTTCGAGGAATCTCATCTCAGGTGTATTGGGTTCCCGCTGTAGATGAACCATGATGGATTATCAGTCCCATCTCCAACTTCGACTTAAGGACTACTGCATGCTCGCCCTTTAGTCAACGGGTTAGCTATATTATCCTAAGTTCCAATGAACTCTATAGCAATAACCCTATCAGACACAAGACTCCTTATAGACTTAAGTCTAACTTGGATGTGTCTCATTGTTTTAGCGTTATACTTCTCAATTCTGATCTTGTCGATAGTTGTACGTCTTTCACAATGAAAAGAAATGGCAGGATGCGGTCTGCTTACTACAGGCAACATTGACATCAGTCCATGTAACCATTCGGCCTCCGTCCCCGCGGAATCCAATGCACACAACTCAGCCTCAAAAGTAGACCGAATAATCAAAGTCTGTATAGAAGACTTCCAGGACACTGCTCCACTTGCAAGGGTAGTGGAACCGAATTTCTTAGTTATCCAACTTGCATCACTGTACCCCTCGAGTACACCCGGAAATCTCTGGTAATGCAAACCAAGGGAAATAGTTCCCTTGAGATATCTAAGAACTCTATCCAGAGCCTCCCAATGAGTCTTGTTCAGACAGCTTGCATATCTAGCCAACTTAGACACAAAATAATAAAAATCTGGTCTAGTGACATTGGAAAAAAATTGCAAGCTTCTAATAATATTAGAATACCTTAACTGAGACAGAGGTACACCTGAACTATTCTTGATAAGAGCAACTTTTGAATCATATGGTGTACTAGCAATTCTACAATTTTAATAACCATACTTCTCAAGTATAGATTTCTCTATATAATGAGATTGTGACAAGGTTATTCCATCAGTTGACTGAGTCAGCTTGATACCAAGAATCACACTAGCTTTACCTATATCCTTCATCTCAAAGTACTTCTTCAAGAAACTCTTTGTCTCATTAATAATCTCAATATTGGTTCCAAACAACAATATATCATCCACATATAGGCACACATTTACACATTCATTTCTTATAACCTTATAGTAGATGCACTTGTCACTTTCATTAACTAAAAATCTGAAAGTTAAAACAGTTTCATCAAGATTTTTATGCCAGTATATAGGGGCTTGCTTTAGGCCATAGATGGACTTGAACAACTTATATACTTTCCTCTCATTACCAGAGGCAACAAATCCCTCAGGCTGATCCATATAAATCTCTTCTTCAAGGTCACCGTGAAGAAAAGCCGTCTTTACATCCATTTGATGGATGATAAGACCATGTACGGAAGCTAATGCTATAAGCATTCAGATTGTTGTCATTCAGGCAACAAGAGAGAATGTATCAAAATAGTCAATGCCTTCCTTTTGCCTAAAGCCCTTAGCAACTAGCCTAGCCTTGTACTTATCTATTGAGCCATCAGGATTTAACTTCCTGTTGAAGATCCACTCACATCCTATAGTAAAACACCTAGGAAGGAGATCGACCAACTCCCATGTTCCGTTAGAAACAATAGAGTCCATCTCACTCTTTACAGTACTTTTCCAGTGCCTTGACTCAGAAGAATCCATGGCCTGACGGAAAGTTAAAGGTTCATCCTCGACATTTTAAGTGATAAAATCACTTTCAAAGTCCTTGACTACCTTTGCACACTTACTCCTTCTAGGTTCCTCTATTTCGCTAGGAGTAGAGCTACTTCCAGGATCCGCCCCCATATTTGTCATCTTTTCCACATAATCAGTTATAGAACTCGATGTGTAAGTAGGATTATCATCAGAATTACCTTGAGGTATACCAGTCTTCATAGGGAACACTTCCTCGAAGAAAGTTGCATCACGAAATTCAACTATCGTATTCGCCACAATGCCGTCTATGTCAGATTTTATAACTAAAAATCTCATAGCTGTTGTGGTTTCAAGATAGCCCAGAAAGATACAGTCAACAATCTTTGGTCCTAGTTTCTTTCTCTTGTTTTCAGAGACAAGCACCTTTGCAAGGCACCCCCACACACGAAGATAATTCAAACTAGCCTTACTTTCTCTATAATTGATGTGGTGTCTTGTCCATGTATTTCAGAGGGACTCTGTTCAGAATATGGCAAGCCTTATTCAGAGCCTCTCCTCACATGTACTTAGGAAACCCCGAATTAATAGCATACTGTTAATCATATCTTTAAAAGTTTTGTTCTTTCGCTCTGCCATAGACTCAGGTGTGTATGGTGGATGTCACCTCATGAACTATACCATTGGTTGCACTAAATTCATTAGACGAGGTACTCATATACTCACAACCTCTATCAAATCTCAAACGTTTAAGTATTTTGT
>PHNY01202774.1:27055-39635 GCA_003724115.2 Anethum foeniculum | reverse complement strand
ATATAATCATGAAAAGATATGTAAGTCGCCTTTCAATTTTATTCCCGTTAAGTTCAATCTTATGTTTTATTATATATAGTATTTTACTATATTTATTCAAAATATTAAGTATTTTTTGATTTTATATATATATATATATATGAATATATATATATAATTAATCGGATCGGATTATTAACGGATCGGATCGTATGAAATCCATATCCTGTACTTATTGGATCGGATTTTTTTCGGATCGGATTTATTTTTAAGTGATCCATATCCGCTCCATTAGCCTCCGGATCGGATCGGATCGGACCGGATATCCGATCCATTGACAGCCCTACTCCAGGCTACCCTCCCGAGTCCCGAGTCCCGAGTCCCGCCTCCCGAGTTTTTATTTGACAAAATTGAAATTAAATCCATGCTATGTTCATTGTCAATAATAACTTATATCATATGACATGTACGAGTATTTTTAATATTCTTTTATTATTTTAATTCTAGTATGTATATATATTTAATTTTAATTATAATAAATTTTATAAATATTCTCGTTAAAATTGATTTAAACTATATTTAAATTAGTTTCAATAAAGTAGTAAGGATATTTGTTTTGTTTTAATCCGGACTCCTAATATATATTAATTTGATTTTACTTTAGTTTTATTTTAATTTTGTTTTATTCCAAACTTGCAATTTATATTAATTTTATTTTAGTTCTCTACGCCATTATACCAATTAACGGATACTATATTACTTTATAAGATAGTATTATTTTTGTTTTAGCCTAAATTCTTAATATATATTAATTTGTTTTATCACGCTGGACTGATACTATATAGGTTTTACTAAAGTAGTATAAAGGTATATTTTGTATTAGCCGAGACTCTTGATATATATTAATTTTATTTTACCCCGCTAGACCCATTATACTGACTAATAAATTATCGTCGGTTTGATTTTAATAGAATAGTATAGGTCCATTAATTGAATAAGGGTAATTGAGTAAAAGCAAAATATAAGGCTGATTAATAAAACAACTAAGTACCAAAAAATATGTACCGCGCTAAAATTACAATGTTTCGGTTATTATAATATATATAAAATATTAGCTTATATCCCGTGCGATGCATTGATATTTTTAATTTTTAATTTTTATTTTGGTACATATGTATATTTATAATTTACAATAAAATTTCTAATAAATATTCTTTCTAAAATTGATTTTAAAATAAGTAGGCCCATATTTAAAATAAATAATTATACCTGACTTAGTTGAAATATGAAATTAAGGATTAGAATTCAAGTACCTAATTATAATGAAAACATTAATTTGATTTTAGCACGTTAGGTACATTATATCGACCAACGGATTATTTAGTTTGACTTTGATTTTGTTTTAGTCCAAATTTATGTAATATATTAAATTTATTTTAGATGATCGAACTAGTTTTAATTTTGTTTTATTTAGTAAAAATAATAAAATAATTAAGTAGGGAGTAATTAAGTAAACTTAACACCTACCGTACGATTAACCGAATACCAAACTTTTAATATTTTGACTATTATAATAGAGTATAGTACGAGGATGACAAGAGATAAACTTCTACCATTTTGGTTATATATTAAATCTACATATTTTCAATATATAGTTTTTTTGTTGATTTTATTTGGATGTTTAACCCATATTTTTGATATATAATTTTTTTTGTTGATTTCTTTATATGGATATTTATTTTTTATGTCTAATATTGAGATTGATTTTGCCATGCCTATTTTTCTACGATATTTTATGTTTGTATTTGCTAACTCGAGTTACTTTTAAAATTATATTTTTATAATTATTTCTTATTCTATAGTTGCTAATTTACTATATGTTTTTTTGTGAATTATTGAAACCATTTTCTTGTTACTTTCATTTTTTATTTTACTTAAGTAGGAATTTTGACATTCCAGATTTATAATCTTTGTTTTTCACAATTAAAAATGAAAAAGCATAAAAATATAATTCCCCAAACATCTCTATTTAAATTTTAGTGCAGCATGGTAGCAATGTGTGATCATAGTTTATATGTTGTAGATTATTACATGCAAATTGAATGAAAATATTACATATAAGTAATTAAAAATTGGGAGATAAGTTTATATGTTGTAATTCATTAAAAATAAATATGTTTGATAATTTCCTTTATATCCTATGTGTAGTTAAAATTGTTTTGATATTGGAGGAAACTAAAAATAAGTTAGAGATTAGCATAGCGAATGATAAATTTTCTTTTAAGTGGTAATTTAGTACGGCAGCCTAGATGGGGTTAGGCTAGTTTTTTTGTTAGAATTTGTTTTTAAAACAATCACAATACATGAAGGTATGTATTTATTATTTGTAATATTTTATTAGATCAAAATTGACGTTAAAATACATGAATAATGTTATTTCATATTTTAGCGTAGAATAAAAATATTTGGTCAACTTACCTTATTGTAATAAAGTAAATCGCTACTACGGCTCCAAGAAAATCAAAGATGATTTTTCCTGGCTTCTCTTAAGAACAAGTTCTCAGGTTTGCTTACAAAGAAAAAAATATTAAAACTCTCAGCACAATATTTCTTTTTATTCGCACTCACTAAGATGGGATGTGCACTCTATAAATAATGCATTGTACAACCAATTGTGCACACCCATTTACAGTAAGTTGTCCTAACCAATACCGAGAAGGCATGTTGCCGCTTTGCTAGGGACCATCTTCGCTCTGTTAGTACCTTCCCGTATCTTTAGCTGTGTATCTTATTTTCTTTCTCTCCAAGTTGGGATGTAGATTTGACATCTGTCCATGGCCCATCTCCATGTACAAGATGTTGCAGGGATTTGTTCCCTTAATCACAGAATTGTACCTCCATCTATCTCATAGTGAAATTATTCAAGTGAATATATTGTGAACATTGATATTTCCTTGACATCATTATATGACTTCGCGATATAGTACTGATTTAGACTTCATGATATTTGAACTTCATGACATAGTCTAAATGCTGACTTCGTGATATAGCTGACATCACGATATTCTCCACTTCACGGTATAGCTTTGCACCACTTCACTATGCAGCTCTTCCAGACTTCATTATATTTGACTTAGAGTAATTTCTGCAACTTTGTTTTCTTCAAATAGCCTTCAATCTGCTGCTTGAACAATCTTTGATTGCAGTTCTTCCAAAAAGAATTATTCCTGACTAGTATTTAAAGAAATGTTGCATTGAAACTCCTAAACTCATTATAATCATTGGACAATCTAGAAAATATTACATAATAGAAGCAACAAGACAAGTACAACATGAACCTATCACTACACCAGATGATATAATCCATTTGGCAATGTAAAGTGATATTATCACTTATGTAGGCTTGTTATGATGGAATAGACATGTCATGTGCCTAAAAATTGTTCTTCTAAAGTTTGTAGGTAAAAAATGAGAATATAACAAAATTTACGACGAAATAAATTGCTAGAAAAAGTTACATATCCATGTTGGAGGCTACTCGATGGAAATTTATAGAGTTAATTGAAATATTTTAATTTTATATTTTTTTTGTTGACTCGAAATAGTAATCAAAAGTTTGAGTTATAAATATATGTTACAATATTTTGCAACATG
Source organism: Anethum foeniculum (assembly GCA_003724115.2). Classification (NCBI taxonomy): domain Eukaryota; kingdom Viridiplantae; phylum Streptophyta; class Magnoliopsida; order Apiales; family Apiaceae; genus Anethum; species Anethum foeniculum. The sequence goes on along the minus strand of PHNY01202774.1, from coordinate 36,002 downwards.
TAAGTATTTTAAGATAGTTACAACATTTTGATAAGTTTAATTGTACAAATAATTTTGCGATGAAGGGACATTGTTTATAATCTAAACCATATTTTTGTCAATTTAAAAATATCCAAGTAAGTAATTAAGAGAAATACTTCATATAATATGTTACATATATCATTTGATATTATATCTATTAATCCAAATAAAATATAATAAAAGTATAATATCCATAAAAATATAAAATATAACAATTAAAAATATAATTGATATCTATTTAATTAAAAAATACGAGCGTGATAAAAATGATTAGATATATAATTATATACAAAAACTAAAAAATAGAGTTATATAATAATATAAACAACATTGTATTTTATTAAAGAACTAAAAGAAAAAAGAAAAAAAAGAATAAGAGGATAATATTTATTTGATAAAATATTCTGAAATAAACTCTATTTGCTGAAAAATAAAAATAAAATTAAAGTTACAAAAATATTATAAACTAACATTTTATTTTATTCAAAAACTAAAACACAAAAATGGGAGAAGAGGAATGATTCATTTAATAAGGTTTTTAAAATTAATTTTAAAAGTAATGTAATAATCATGACCGTTGAAATTTATTATGGAAAGTGATTGGTTCGATTATCAATTTGTGCGATTTCACAGCCACCAAATGGTTCTTATGTTGTGGAGGTTTAAATTTCAAGAGACTTCATGAATTTAATCTAGTCTCGCTATGTAAGCAAGATGGTAGATTCTAACTTCTCCTCAATCTTTAGTAGCTCGTCTTTATAAAGCAAGATATTTTCACTCAAGTACATTTTTGGAAGGTAATCTTGGTTCGAACCCGAGTTATATATGGCGGATTATCTTACCTGGAAAGGATTTGCTACGTAAATGGCTGCATTGACGTATTGGTTCAGGTGCGCCATCTCCAATTCGGGGTTGTCTTTGACTTCCAAATAAAAACAATCATTCCGTATAGTCTGATATTATTCCCTCTATTTCTCGGTATAATAAATTATCTCATGACTACTGATGCAGAAAACTGAGATGAAGTTTTAATTTAAGGCCTACTTGGTTCTCGCGATGCAAATCTTATTCTTCAAATTTCATTATCTCACTTTGTAAAAGAAGATAAGTGGAGTTGAATTTTTGAGAAAAAAGAATTTTTATTCGGTCAAGTTGGGGTATATAATTCTAACAAAAAATGACATGCCTGCTTTACAACAACAATAGTTTGGCTTTTGCAATGAATCATGAAATTTGTGCATTTTCCCAAAGGTGCGTGATTTTTTTATGACGTTGCTGAACCGGTTGTTTGCCAACATTATCAAACATAGCATCTAAAGGTGTAATAGTGCAGAATGTATGTTGTTTATGTAATGGTGATCAGGAGGATTTATTCTATATGTTGGTAAGTTGTACATTTTCTGAGCAAGTCTAGCGTGTTTCGTCTTGAAGACTTATGATCTCCGATACATCTTCCTTTTCATCGTGGTAGATTGAAATGTTTCAGTCTCAGTTGATAAAAAAAGCCAACAATGTCGTTATTATTATATGGTTTATTTGACAGACTCGTAAGTATGTTATTTGGAGCAATAAATAAGCTTACGTGTCATGAACTATATGGACAACTACAATAATTCAAGATGACTGGAGATCTATTCAGCAGGTGATTTCTAACCCGCTATACTTCCACGTCTAATCGAAATGAGAAATGGTGCAGACAATACAGGTATTTAGAAAGTTAATTTTGATACATCTATATTTTCCACTACAAGAGCTAACTGTTTTTTGTTTTGTTCTTCAAAATGAATATGCTAATTTTGTTTTGTTGAAAATGGCTTTCTTTAAAAATCCTCAAGATCCGATTGTTGCCGAAACTCTTACTTGTTGAGAGGTTCTTAGCTGGATCAAATATAATAACCTTTTGAATATTGAGGTTGAAACTAATTCTCAACTTGTATCTCAGTCCATTCATAATCCTACCTATAGTATATGTTGGGGACTGTGTAGCGTATCATAAGAGCCTTCACAATATCCCCATAAGTTCCTTAGGCGATTATCTAATTATTCAACTCATTTACTTGCTAGAGTTGTGAGTTTTAAGTGTAGTCCTGATAAGTATAGACCAATCCCTTCTCATTTTACTTATAACTCTCTTTGTATAAATAGTTTATGATCTATGTTATTAACTGGATTCCAAAAAAAAAAAACAAGATTTTAAATTTTTTTAACCAAATTCATCAATCCCCACAATTTTATTAATACTTGGAAAATTCATAAATTTTTGAATCATCAAATTTCAATTGATTATTTGAAAATCAGATTATATAATACTAATTTTTAATAGACATTTGAACATCTTGAATGAATGTACTTAAATTTAAAGAAAATATTTTGTACCACATTTAAATAAACGTTTTAAATAATTCCTCTCCTCCGTCTCAAAATAAAACGTGTATTTTAAATGTAAAAGAACTATTTTTTATACATGATACCTTTTGAATAAAAATATGCATATTATAATTTCGATTTTAAGAACATTTTTTTTAGAAAATATGATGAAGTGCAAAAAATTTAGGGGTTAAATATTAAGTAGTTAACTGACTACGTCCAAAAATAGGCTTTCTTTGTAAATTTGAGTCAAACAAATTATCAATTAACTTAGTTAATCATTATGTTAAAGTCAAAAATTAATAATATCCAAAATTAAAAAAAAAATTGAAATTTTTTAACATGATTACTAAATTTGCTATTTCGTCGCGAAATGACTATAAATTTAGTTTTGATTTTTCCAAATCCAGGGACAGAGTATTGGCTGGCTCAGTTTTCTAAATTTTCAAAAATTATGTCCCCTTTAAAATACAGAGTATAATAAATACGAGAAAAGCTCCAGTGCATTCATATACTTGTACTTTGTTTACAGAATTATTTCAACAGGAAAACCCGGAGAATAGGTAAGAAACACAAAACCCAAACCACAATAATCTCAATTGTAATAACCAGAGTGGATTAATAATGGTGATTGCCAATTCCAAAAGCTACGGCGTGCCTCTGTACGGAGCCTCGTGGCTCCCACTTAACTTATCCCGATCCAAATCTGAAGATGACTCCGATGAATCTCCGCCGTCGATTGACACCACCAGGCACGTCGTTCTCTCAGGCGGTGGCGGCGAAGGCAAGAGTGGAATCCCTAACGCTATTCTCGTTTCGCAATTCTATGTGGATTCCAATTCTCTCTCCGATCAGCCTGTATGTGTTCTCTCTGATCTCGGAATAATTTAGCTCTGTTTGCGAGATTTGACTCCATATTGAAATGCTAATTAGTTTCGGATGTATTTTTTATTAGGTGATTTTAATTGCGGTTTTTATATGGTTCTCAAGTTATTGTCTTTGTGGATAGCTTAATTTTTAAGCCAGTTGTGTGTTTTGTTATGCGTATTGTATAGGACTATAGGTTATTGAAAGTAAATTAAATGATGAAAAGAGAGCGCATTTCTGAGTTGTGAGATTCACATCTCGGGCTGTAACTTGCGAGCAGCTTGACTTGAATTAGAATCTTATTCACACCCCTGAATCGTGTAGGTTGTGAGTGTAATATTTACTTTTTTCCGGGCAAAGCTTACAACAGGTCCTTACTGTACTGTATTTGTGTTTCTTCTTACTGTTATAGTCTCTTAGCTCTTACATACTTGTCTCTTTGACTTTTCTAACTTTATGATTGGAAAATAATTTTTTGGCTCCACAAGATTTAATTTTTACTTTTCCTTCATTATACAATTTTTTTTGTTTGTACATTTTCATAAAACTTAACTATGCTAACAAAATTAAAGGGACATATAGCTAGTGACTTTTAGTGAGTATGTTGTATAGGAATACTGCTCTATTTGAAAGAATCCACCTGTATGAAACTCTATGCATGTCTTTACAGACCTGAGTACATTCATTTTGATCTAATTCAATATTCTCTTAAGGAATAGCATATACAAAATATTACAATATTGGAGTCCTATGTTACTCTGACTCTTCTGTCAGACACTCGGACACGACTGGTTTCGGATGCTTTGACTAGAATATGGACACTTTGACCAATTTATAGATCAAATATTAGTCACACTCACTATTCAAAATAAATATGCGAGAAGAAAGAAAGAAGCAAGAATGCGATAGAAGTAGGAATGATGCCTAATTCCCAAGTTCTTTAGAACGTCAAGTTTAATCTAAGTTCTATTGTCATTTTATGTATAAGATGTCTAACTTGGCATACTTGTTTATTAATAAAATATTCCGTGTCCTCGTACCCGTGTCCAAGAATAGGACAATGTCCCAGTGTCGCCTATTTTTAGACTTTTAAAGTCTGCCACCCGGTTATGTGTTGTGTCCGACACTCCGTACCTGAGTTTGAACATCTTGGAAACAATGTTTGTTGCGGAATAAGAACAGCCTAAAAAGAGCAAAGAAATGCTTCCCTTATAGTCGCAATTGTCTCTCTTTGTTTGATTACTTGAATATTATGCACTCTAATATCATATTCATGAGACAACATTGACCTTTGGTTTTTATCACTTTATGGGACTAATTATGCTTTCTGTTTTGAAGGTTGCAAAGCTTGGTACTGGGACCGATCTGCCTTATAGAATGGCTGTCCACCCTGGTGGAGAAGGCCTTATATGCTCAATGCCCCAAAGCTGTAGGTAAATATCTGCACTACTATATTATAATACTGGACTCTAAAATTTCTTGTTTATGTATTGGAATTTGGAGGCTGGTGGAGGCTGTTAGAGGATGTATAATGCAGTTCTTTTGTGTTCTGTCTTAAGTGCCAAAAACAGGATTTTAAGTTGTTAATTCTGACTTTTCCCTTATTTGAGGACTGTGATGTGTGTGCCACTGTTCAGTTTTCTTTTGCAACATTACTGTTTTACCTCCAAGCTTAGGCCTCAAAATTTAATTTTACGCCCATTCGAACGAACTCTGTCCAGCATTGTGGAATCAAATTAAAGACGATCATCAATGATCTGACTTTATAACTCCACTTGATTGCTATGATGCATGGCCAATATTTTTTTTTTGCTAAAGAACGAAACATTACATAATAATATTGCAGCATTTTCTTAATCATTAAAGTTTTTCTTTTTCCTCATTGTTTGTAAAATCCTAGTTGTAGGAAATGATCATATTCATTTCAAGCCTAACAGAATATACAGTGACCTGACTTATTTCGAAGTAACAACTGTTATTATGATTTACTTGCGTAGATGGTTTGAATGGGATGAGGTAAAGAGCGATGATGTTCGCGGGTGGGGTCTAAAATCATCTGAAAAAATTCTTAGCCAACTAGAAGATGTTGGACAACAGTTGGCACTAACTTTCGACAATGAGGGATCTGTACTTGCTGTTGGTGGTGAGGTAGGGTTCATCGTTCCTGCTATATCTGGTTGTTTTGCTTTAGTTGCTCATATAAAAGAAAAGCATATTGGGGAGTTGGAGATGGGTTTTTGCTTTTTAGTAATACTTCTGTTATGTTGGAATTTATACAATAATTCATGCAGTGTGATGCTATGCATTCGTATTTAACACACTAAATTTGATTTGTGTAAACAAGTCCTACAGAAAAATATTTGTTGATGATATGATTTTGGTACAGTACAGGATGGAAAATTAAGAGTTTTCAAGTGGCCTAGTATGGACAGCATTCTAGATGAGTCGAATGCTCATGCCTCTGTGAAGGATTTGTCTTTCAGGTTCATATATAATTGAATTAGTTTAATTTAAACTTTTCCATCTTGCAAATAACATTTTTTAAAAATCTTACTAAATTAGTAATATGTATATGTCATTTGATATTAAGGGCTTTCATTATTTTGCAGCCCCGATGGAAAATTTCTAGCTTCTGTTGGAAGTAGTGGGCCTGGTAGGATCTGGGATATTGCATCGTCAACACCTGTAGCTGCTTTGCAGAAAGTAAAGGTTAGACATTCTATTGATTTATTGATAGAACATACCAAATGGAAATTTGTAAAGTACACTCGCTGAGGAAGCAGATTCCTTGACTTTGCATGTCTGATGGCTTCCTATCCACTAGATATCTGGCTTACATATAGATAGATCTTGTAGGACCTTGGCAGTATATAGTGTTTGGTAGTTCCTAAATATTATTATGAACATAATCTACTAGCGTGCAGTGAAATTTGCTGGTAACATTATACTGGTCAGTGAATTGGACTGTTATCATTTCATGTGATATAAATGTATCTACACTTCATTATTTTCGTTCTAACAAACTGCATGTCTAGGCGTGTGTATGTATCTGTCACAATTTATTCCCAAGTTCTCTATATTCCTGTGATTTTCTCTTACCAGCTTTGCTCGTATACTTGATTTATTTTATCACCAGGATGAGCGATTTGGCTTCTGCAGATTCTCACATAGTATTCAGAACCATCAAGTTCTATATATCAGTGCAATGCAAGGTAAATATCACTTAGTTGACTTCTTCGTACTTGTGTCCAGAAAAACAGAAGTCATGTTATTATGCCTTTTTGTCAGGCGCTTTCTGGTGGGCTTTTACTTATATTTAGTTCAATATTGTTAACATTGTTTGATCACCTTGTGCTCATTTGGGTGGAATGTAAGTGGAAACCATGACTAGCAAAAAAAATAGTACCTATATTATTTTTTTATGGGCTTCTCTACCTGCATGAAATCATACAATAGTAAGACTAGTCCCTAATCAATGTTGAGTTCTGATTGACATGCAAAGATGGATAGAACAGATGATAGATCTATCCTTGTAATGAATTGTCAGAAGTCAAACATATCTTAAGATGTATAATCAAGATTCACATCATTTCGTGGTAATGTACTCGGAAAGATCATGAACCTCATCTCCTTATATAGGAGATAAAAACATGTTAGATAGTAGATACAAACAAGGTTCTAATGTTTGACTCTCAACAATAGGAAACTTGATCGATCTATGTAATAGAATATATCACAATTTCAATAATTCAATGCAAATACCTACATCAATCTATCTTTAGTTAAGTATATAAAATAATGAGTGAACACTTTAGATCCATGCTCTGCATTATGAAATTGTGTAGATATTGAACTCATTCCTTTTATTGTGTTTACTTGCCCATGATCTACAATACCCCACCCAAATACTAACCTACCGGCTACTAGAGTTTACTGTTTTAGCTTTAATAATATAGTCTTCTTACCATTCAACTCAACTGGAGGCAATCTTAAGATTTCTCAGTGATAATAAGTAGTCTGTTATATGTTCTACACCCTAGAGCTTAAGTAAAGGAAAGTACACTAAGTAAAATAACTATACATTTTTAGCCTAGTTTGTTTTATCAACTTTGCAGTTCCTTGGGTAATCCTATATTGGTGTGTGGTTAACCAATCAAAAATCAGGAATTATTTTAGAACCAATCAGAATTCAGGAATTAAATTCTGACCAATCATAACAAGATTAAAACTTTCCTTATCCTTCTTTGATACTTAGTTAACCACACCATTGAGTTAACCAATCATGTTTTTTCCATTCAGTTTTAACCAATGAGAGACCATACTTAAAAAATAAACCAATCAGATCACAAATCTCCTATTTCCATACATATTCTTCATTCCTTATAATATCTGAGTCTAATAAGGTATGCAGTTAAACCAATCAGAAAGTTTAAAATAATTTTAGACTAATAAAAGAGAAATCTTAAATTTTTAGAAATTGATCCGATCCGAAACCGATCCGACTATTCAAATTGCCAGGTCTATTAACCCTGTATGGCTAACACCAAACACCCCTCGAGTAACAGACCCCGACGATTAAATTAAAATATTAAATTAGTGATAATATTATTGGATCCTAATATTTTGATTTTAATATAGATTTATTTTTTATAGTTTAGATTCAAATAATTTATTAGTTTATAATATATACATATAAAATTATAATAATGTAAATAATAAAAAAATTTAAGTAAAGGCAAATTTGAATATGTTTGTCTTAAAACAGAACAATTGTTAAAAAATATTATACTAATACGAAATTATTTAAGCTAAAACATATTTATCAATACATTATTACTTTTATTTTAAAGCAATTGCGATTACACTATCATATATTCTAAATTGATTTTAATAATTAAATATTTATTAATCAATCACTTTTTAAATTTAATATTATGTGCACTTATACAAATACGTTAAATTAATTTTTTTATATAAAAAATCAAAAATCTAAAAAAAGAAGAATTTTAATAAACCTCCATAAACCCACAACTTTGAAGCCGAAATCCTATCATATCCTATATTATAATACCCGAGTCTACCCAGATATGCAGTTAACCAATCAAAAATCAGGAATTATTTTGGAACCAATCAGAATTCATGAATTAAATTCTGACCAATCATGACAAGATTAAAAATTTCCTCATCTTTCTTTATAATACATGAGTTGACCACACCATTGAGTTAACTAATCACATTTTTTATTCAATTTTTAACCAATGAGAGACAATGCCAAAAAAATAAACCAATCAGATTACAATTCTCCTATTTCCATACATATTTTTCCTTATCCGAGTCTAACTAGGTATGTAGTTAACCAATCAGAAAGTTTAAAATAATTTTAGACTAATAAAAGAGAAATCCTAAATTTTAGACTAATCATATTATATTAAAAATTTCCTTATCATTCACATCCAATTACACTAACCAATAAGAATTCACAATTTCGTATGTAGTTAGTATGTGGTTAAACAATCAGAAAACTATGAATTATTTTTGCACCAATCAGAGCCCAATCCTAAATTTTAGACCAATCATATTATATTAAGACTTTTCCTTATTTAACATTTTTATCCTACTTTACTAATATGGTTAGCTAACAATTCTAATTTGTATACAATAATGATTTCATTTAACACATTCATATAATATA
>PHNY01202774.1:3224-25506 GCA_003724115.2 Anethum foeniculum | reverse complement strand
TCCATTAAAGTTTTTAAATTATTAAAACTTTACTATTTTAGGATAGTTTTGAAATGTAAAGAATTGGATGGGACATCCCAAAATAGAAAATGATAAGAATTGAAATGGACAGAGGGAGTATTTGTTACTCATGTTAACTTTTGGTGATGATTTTGGCCCTTAATGAACATGTCTATCATGTGTGATCATTCTTTTTCGTTTTAAATTTTCCGAAGGCATAATATAAAAATAATTTAATAATAATGACGTTACATGTATGTGTTGGATACACGAATATTGTATAAGCATGCCAGATATATGTGTCCTTACATCTCTTACAAGCCACCATCAGTCTACACATTTACTAGCTACATGGGCACCTTCATTCATATAGGAAAAGCGTGGGCTATCCATAAGGCTTTAAATGAGTCGAGCCGGGTCGAACATTGGTAGGCTAGAGTTCGAGTTCGACAAAATAGATTGGGTTCGAGTTCGAGCTCGATTGATCCATATTTTTTAAACTCGAAGTTTGAGACTCGACAAAAATTAGATAAGTTCGAGTTCGTCTTGAAAGCTCAAATAGATTTTACTAAATATTAAGAAAAGTTCGAATGGATAAGTTCGCATCGAGTTTGACTCAATTAAATATGTAAAAATATGTGAATGTTAAATATTTAAATAATAATATATAAATAACATAAAAATAATTATACTAATATAAGCTCAATTAGGCTCGCGAGCCTCATGAACCGAGTAATGTGAAACTAGAACTCGGCTCGGGGAACTATTCGAATATCTCGAGTTGGGCTCAATCATTATCAAATAAGGAAAACATTACTAACATACACGCATTTGCCAAAAGTCTGCTCAGTTCTGACCACACATGTCAGATATGCCGTACCAACCACGTGACTATCTGGTTGGGAAATTAAGCACATTCGTACCAAATATGTTGGTGTGGGAACGGATGGGTGGAGAGGGTGCTGAAAAACGCGTGGATGTGAAGTGTAATCGATATACACATATCCATGTCAGGCCTGGTCGGTGTACATGTATCCACGAGAAGCGTGAAGATATCGCTTACATATTACCTTCGATTAGTTCGACAGAGAGAGGACATGAGTGTTAATGGCACAAGTTTTTTTTACTGAGGAATAAGACTCGCATGTATGCCAAACAGTGTTGATGACTATATAGGAATATTTTAAAAAATAGAATATCGAACCTCTAATAAGGATAATGGACATTTAATGATTTTGTGTTAATATAATAATTATAAATTTTATCTATTTTAAAAAATAATCGTTCGGTGCGTAGCACGGTAAAACGCTAGTTCAATAACTTTGGAGTTTCCAGTTATTTATTTTTGTCAATGTGTGCCTGTGTGGTTCACTTCAATGTAACTAGAAGTTACATAGTTAATTTTGGTAATTGAATTATTTAAATATACAATTAATTATGTAACTTGTGGTGATCATGGGACTTAGGTAACTAAATTTCGTTGTTTTGGCGTAAATACTGAAACCAGGGAACTTGAAGTTTCCTTGTCTAACTAGAAATCCATTAACCAAATATAGTAATCATTTTGGTACCAAGGAACTTGTTGCTACTTAGTTGGGTTAAATCGAAACGAACAGGGCCGTAATAGGAATTCAAACAATGAAAGCAAATAACATTGTCTAAGACTAACAAGTTCAAGTAGTATGTAGTTATACGCAACCATTGTCATAATAACAGCCAAAACTCAATTACTAGACTTATTCATCAAACAGCTTCATCTTCCTGAAGATTCTTACTTCTTTCTTGTAGTTGGTACTTTCCTTATTCTTGTTCAGTAATTTGATGACCATGATTAAAATAGTCAATCAAGCTCCTTGACGCGGAAAATATATTTAAAGAATTTTGTATTTTATATATATATTTATAACGATTAATTATTCGTAGCTAAGATTAATCTCCATTTATTAATTAGTCCTGCATCGCTTCAAGTAAAAAGTGCTAAGAGCCTCCCTCTTGTTAGTCCTTAAGCCGTGCATTCTGGAAGGGCCTGGACTCTTACAAATTGAAGTGCAAACACCACATTCCGGTGGGCTTTGGGATTAAGTGTTCTTTTCACAATTATGAATTAAATTTAATGGCTTAATGTGGGCAAATGGTATATCTTTGCCCACATAGTTTTATCTGTAAATTGTTTGTGTTATGTATGAGCAGAATCAATGGGGACACCTCATTTATGTCATTTTATTTTAAAGGGTGGGGAAACATTGTTCTTTCTCTACAGAATATAAATAGATTTATCTATATGTACATATATATTTATTTCTTTATTGTATGTACCTAATACAAGCATAATTCACCGGTTATATTCTCTTGTTTAGGTAGTGGTGGAAGTATTATAAAGTGGAACACCACATCATGGACGCGGATCAGCTCGAAGCATATAACCCGTGACTCGATAACTGCCTTTAATGTTTCAGCTGATGGAAAATACCTGGCTGTGTAAGAATCCTTGTTTTCGCATAAAGGACATTTGATAACTTGTTTAAGATTTTTTAGCGTGAATGTCAGTTTGGTTAACTGTTTTAGGTATCTGTATGTCATCATATATGCAGAATCCGTTGGATACACTTAAACATAGTGATTATTTTTACACTAAGATAGCCTGACAATCTGATGAAAGTTACTACGTATCATGTTTTTTCAATGTCTATTTGTGGATATTTATGGATATTTACTTAAGCTGGAACTGCCCATAAAAGAGAATAAGCTTATGATGTCTTAAGTGACCGTGTTTAGGATCACGATATTTTGCTCTTGAATGATAGGTCACTGAAGAATGAAGATTGCTCGTCTCTTTCTCTTTCTTTTTAAATTTGTGTGTTAATTTCCCTTGCAGTCCTCTAGTAAGCTATTTAAGAAAAAAATCTGGTCTGAAGGAACAATGTGGTATAAAAATCTTTTTTCGTGAATTTATGTATGGTGGTCTTATTTCATGATTTTCTTTTTCACTAGATAATGAGCTCTTGTCCCCCTGATTTAGTGTTTATTTTCTATTCTAGCAAAAAAATAATAACGATAAAACACAAAGTTGCACTTGATGAACTCATTCGGGTTAACAAATTTAACATTTCCTTTTGTTTCTTTCTTTATGGTGATTGTTCAACTTGCAGGGGGACAATGGAAGGCGACATCTTAGTTTTACATTCTTCCAGCATGCGGTTACATACAGCAGTTAAGAAAGCTCATCTTGGCATAGTTACATCCCTGATGTTTTCACATGATTCAAGGTTCTTGTACAAATTTGTGTCCCTCTTTAAATAAACATTTTTAAAAAATATGCACCTTAAGAAGGTCGATTGATAGTTAAAACCATTTGATTTCGTTTACAGGGCTCTTTTGTCAACATCTTTTGATTCAAGTGCAAGAGTAACCCTAGGTGAAGATAAGAAGGAAAGAGGTACGTATTCCTTGACAAGTTGGTTGTTGACAAGCTGTAGTATAATATATGCAAGCATTTAGAAATGAAATTTGCTATAGTAATATATGCATGTGACTATAAGCAGAGATGAATGTTAGTTTCCTTTGAACTCCGCCTGATCAAAACTGGATTTAGGAAATATAGCCTTGCGAACCATTTTAATATGCCACCGTTACCATTATCTTGTTGATTTAAGACTTTAAGCCCAGCTATACGTTAAAATAAGTGAGAACAAAAACAAATATTTACGTCAGAATCTTATAAAATGTGTATCTACAGTTGGCTTATTTTGAAATGATTGTTAATTATCTACTTTTGGTCAACTGCAGGATTAAGCTGGTGGGTCATTTTATTCATGATATTGCTAGCGATAGCCGCGTATTACACAAAATTGGCAGAATTGCTTTCGTAGAGCAATCCTACTGCTTGAAAATGTGTGGAATATCTTCCAAGTGGATAGTGATATTTTAGTATCCTGTCTTTAAATTACAACAAAATAACTGATTTTGTAACATAGGAACGCTATAAATTAATTTGTAAGTCTTGGATGAGTGGTGCTTGGATGAGTGATGCAGACTTGGATCAGTGAATGCTGTTTCAAAATTTTTATTTCTGGTCATAGCAATGCTTAATTGTAAGCTCTGTACCTGGACAAATTAGTGAATGGTGCATATATGTATTGCATTTTTTTATTGGACGTAGTAACATCTATGGTTGAAAAATAAACTCTTATCTTTATGTATCCCATATGAGACTACTGTATGTATTTGGATATGATTGAAACATTATAAATGTGATTTTGACTTCCAGTACCTACAAGATGACAAATAGTTTTAGAAAGAAAATCAAATTCTAACAAGTATTAAGAAAATCAATATTTTGAAGTGAAGTTGAAGTGGGATACATAACTTGGTCTCGTCTAAACATTTTTGGCAAATAGGTAATGATTTGTGAAACATTTAAATTACGTTTGTGCAGCAGCTTACTAGTCATTTGCTAATATGCTGGCGATAGTGCGCTAGAAACAACAATAACAATTGAAAGCATGTACAAGTGGCTGATCAAGTTGGGTTTTACTATTTATTCCAATAAGCAAGTCTCATCTCATTTTAAATTATACTCTTATAAAATTTATCCAAATACAAAATTATTGAACTTAAATTATATTTAAAATAAAAAATAAAAATGAAATATAGTGGGGGTTGGTACCACGTTGTAAACCATTCACACTAAAATGAAAGCTGATGAAAAAAATGGTGATAAATTATAAAATTGAGGAAAACAGTTATATATTGGTGATATAATTAAGAAATGGCGAATAAATGGATGATAAATCGTAATATGTAATGCACTATATCGTTATGATTCTTAAATCTGATTAATCAGTACATATATATATATATATATATTTTTTTTTTTATCATATACTTATTAATATATTATTAAATTTAATCATCTAACCAAATTGACACGGTAAATGAATTCTACGAAACTCGTCTGTTCCGCTAAGTTATTATTTAATAAATTATTAAATTTTTAATAATTAATTTTTAACAAAACTAGTCTGTTCCGGGGAGTAATATAAGTATATTTTAAAAATGATAAGCAAGATGGATGCAATAATTAGTCATAATTGAGATGCTTCCACTACCACTTGTATATCTTAGTAATTTTCAGCAGCAAAGTCAACTTCTCTTCATTTTCCCTACATCTGTCGTATCTATCGTCTTATGGTTTATCTTCCCCCACCTTGCACTCTCTGGTTGCCCCTCGTAGCGTCATCTGCTATCATGCGCCACCACTATCGTTTCCACTTTTAATTAAATCCATTCATTTTTGTAATCTAAGCATTCCCTGCAAATAATTTTTTATTCTACACTATAATAAATTATCTAAAGTTGACTGTATGCGAATATTATATGCATCAATGAAGTATTCAATACAGCACTGAACAAAATTCTTCTACGTCGACCACGAGAACATGTTTTTTTCTAAATAAAAAATAAAATCGAACTGTTATTTTGAATTTCTAAATTTAATATTTTCTTCGTTTCAAAATACATGTTCTCGTTTAAAATAAAAATTTATTTCAATTTAGTTGTTCACTTCAACTTTCATTGTAAATTTGTATTTTCAAAATTAACTCTACTTCACATATTTCCTATTTATATTTTCAAGATTAATCTTATTTCACATATTTTAGTCAATTAATGTAATTAATTTAACAAAATGTACTTTTCTTAACATGTGTGATTTTTTAAAAGTGAATATGTATTTTAAAACAGAAGGAGTAATATTTAAAAAATCCAAATAATTTGTGAGTAGTAAACTTTCCTACATTAATCACACAAACATATTAGAAGTGAAATTCCTCCGAACAAGAACTCAACTATTACAGACACCCTTTTAATGGCCGAATTCGAAAATATTGAACAAGCCATGAAAGAAAAGTAGGCAGAAGGAGAAAATGTTTGAGAGAGAATTAATATAAACCAAGTAGTATAATTTGGTTGAGTCGTTAGATTCTCCAGAATGAGGGGGTGTGCAGGATAAGGACTTGACAGCAGAACCCCACGTACGCATTCTAATGGTATTTTGTACTAAAGTAATACAAATATAGGAGGAGTATACTCCTATGTTTTATTATATTTATATATCTAGTAGACACACATGACACACCAACTCTTCTTCTTCTTCTTCTTCACATTTGATATTGACTTTTTTACTAATATTCTGATGCCATCACCATCTCACTCTATAATTTATTGACTTTTGTGCAGCCCCGGCCTTTAAGTAGTACTGTCCCCGTTAAAAGTGTGCTCGAACTTCAATGGAGAATCTGCCTTCTGGCTACCGTCCAAACGTCGGTGTCTGTCTCATTAATTCCGATAATCAGGTAGGTAACATTTCAAATTTTATCAGTTAAGTGTATATCTTTATCTGATTGTTTTGTCTTGTTCTTTTGTACATGTTAATCCACTTTAGTTTTACTTACAGTCTAGGTACTTGTATGTGTTGAACTGTTGATGTGTTCTGCCTATACTATACTGTAAGTGTTTGCATGCACAGGCGGAACTAGGGGGTTAGCCTTAGACCCAAGTCCGGCTAAACTTTAAAAATTAATACTAATTTTTTTTTTTTTTTTTTTGAGAAATCTCGTTTATAGTCAAACATCAGTACAAATTTATTTTAAGTTCTTCCAAAAATTATTGATATTATTTCTAGCCTCGGCTTTTCCGGAATCAGATTCCACCAGCATGTACACTCGATATATGGATGGAGGGACTATTGTGTGTTTCAGTTACTAGAATCTTATTGATACGAAAGGATTGTGAAAATGTATTAATTGCAGCCTGCTATTTGATCATTATTTTTTTTTTTTATTAAGAAGTAATATTCTGACAGTTATTGGGTTTATTTGTGTGCGTGTGTTAATTACATAGTATATCTTACTCAAGTGAACTGAGACTAATTTTTTCTTTTCTGAGTTTCAATTTTGATTTAAATCATTGCGGGAAAAATTTGGTTTGTTAATGTATATTATAATCATCCAGACCAGAGGAGTGATTAAGATGTGCTGAGTAGATATGGATATTTGCACCTGTTTTGAACATGTTTTCATCATTTTTCCTAAAACTTCTAAGTTCAGCAGTAGTAAGTACATGTCATGTTCTGCTGGTCATGTACGTGGTAGTCTTGACTCTTGACGTAGTACATCAGGAGAAACATCGTTCTCCCCTCTCCATCTAAAAAGTGTGATAGATCTGTTTCTTCTTTCCGTTTATGTTCTGATTTAGGTCTAGCATTATGGCCTGCTGTAAATATATTCGTTAGCAAATTGAAAAGACGTAGGACTGACTCTTGAGGGTTTAGAATTAGCTATTTCAATTATTTGCAAAGAGTTGATATATCCTTAACCTTGTAGGTCTTTGTTGCTTCTAGATTGAATGTTCCAGGAGCATGGCAAATGCCCCAGGTATGGTTGTATGAATATGATACACAATATAACCAAAATCTATGTAATTTTGCGGTGGCTTTATGCATATTATTGATTGTCATTAGATCTACAGGAAAAGTAAGTAAGAATTCAATGGCCGGTTTAGAAGTCACATAACAGCTTTTCGCACCAGACTTTTTAGTTAAATACTTGGATCATATGTCAAATGACCTCTTCATCGTATACCAGCAACTTTCCGGTACAGAGGTTTCCAACGCGGTTAATTGAGTATTTAATGCTTGTGACAAAGAAAAATGTAACTAAATGAAGAAAGGTGTTGCTTAAAACTTTTTTCATGCATATGAAAGAATATTTGTCTGTGTTAAGCAACCCAAAACATAAATGGTTTCACACACCCCAGACCTACCTTGCTCAAATTTCTTTGTAATTTTCATTTTTCTGAAATAGATATCACCCCTCTTCTTTCTCTTTCAAGGTATTTCCTGCCACTATTAAGTTTATTATCTGATGACCATAGGTTTGTTGGTTCAACTTTCCGTGCTTCGCCCATATTAAAAACTGAAACAAGTAAACATCAGTTAGAATAACCATACCATACACCTAAAAACTGAAATATTCTATGCATTCATAGGTGATGATTGGATGATACCTGGAGTTATTGTCCATTAACAATTCATTTTTTAATTCTCGATTTAGTGGTTTTAGCTACAGTTGACTGATTCTTGAATAATTAGGTGCCTCCTTTACTAAAAACCGGAAAGCGAGTTACTCAAACACGTAGCTAACTTATGTCAAAATTAAATTTTAGTTGCTCACTCCTTTTCATTTTTAGGGTGGAATTGAAGATGGTGAGGAGCCAGTCTCTGCTGCAATTAGGGAATTGCGTGAAGAAACTGGTATAGTATCAGCTGAAGTTATTGCGGAGGTCAGTTTGTCATTTCTCATTTTTTTTTGCTGTTTATTTGCTCCTTGTGCATATATGCAATTCCTAAAGTATGGATGACTCTCGTAATAACTTTTCAACAATCTATATTCACTTTTAAGGTCCATCACTATTGAAACTGAACTTTTTAGTTGTATTTCTTTCGCTCTAAGATTATGGCTATTTGAGAAGGAACATGCTTAAGTCTGATCTCTCATGGATCTGGGTGGATCTTACGTTGATCTAACAATGTAAGGATGTCCTTGAAGTTGTAAGAAAATAAGTAGTACAGTCTGTAGTCTAGACTAGTTGCTTGTGGATCATAGTTGAAAAAGTAAGGATATTATTGTTAGATTTCATTATTATTCACAAGGTTCCCAGTTTTATAAATTTGATCTATGAATCACGAGTTATTGGTGAACATAGTACAATACTTTTGATGCCCAAAAAAATAGAATATCATTCTTTCAGTTTACTTTACATGCTTTGTGATCTTGCTAATTGCCAGGTGCCAAATTGGCTTACTTATGACTTCCCGCCTGCCGTTAAAGCCAAAGTAAATCGGCTATGGGGAGGAGGTGAATGGCATGGACAGGCACAGAAGTGGTAAGTTCCATTACCTAAAAGGCTTTGCTATGCTATTTTTTTATGTTACATATGGTGTAGCCAAGTTCTAGTTGAGGATGACATGATGAATTGCCACCAAATACCGGTGATTATGTCAATCTGGACAAATTTATCATTATTAACAATGGAAAGGGGGGATGTTTTTCCCATCTATCTCTGTATACCTAGTGCCCCACTATGTTCCTATATACAAAAAATTCAGACCTGTCGCTAAAAATTTAGTTCTTAAAGGAAGTCAGGGGAAAGCATAAATTCAGTATCTTCTTTCCCAAATTAAGGATGGGGTTAGGCTTAGTTCTTATATTGCACTTTATTTTGAATGTTTTTCTTTCATTTTCCATCTAAAGTGCAACAAACTCTGTTTAATCATTCCATTTGACAGCTCTAGCCAGTGCCATTGTTTTTATGCAGCTATGCAATTAGCAATCTTATGCAATGTATTTAAAATTTGCACTATTATAGTGGGTTCAACAGGTTACAAGTGAAGTTGCCTTGGCTCCAAAATGATCATAGATAATAAATTTGCAGTAATTTACTTGTATACAGATTAAAGATTTTTAAATTTACAGGTTTCTTATGAGATTCACGAAAGATGAAGGCGAGATCAACTTGGCCAATGGTGAAGTAGATCCAGAATTTGCAGAGTGGAAATGGGCAAACCCTGAAGATGTAATCGAGCAGGTAACTTTAGCCCTAGTTAAATATACCCAGTAATCTTTTATTTAACCTAGAAAGCTTACATGATTACAATTGAACAGGCAGTGGATTACAAGAGGCCAACATACGAGGAAGTCATGAGAACCTTTAGGTCTTACTTGAGTGTAAATGGAACACCTGCTAAATGCCAATCAACAAAGTGGTAAATAGTGAATTTGTAACAGGATTGGTTGGGTATGTTTTAAATTCAAAACTATAAGTTTTGTTGTTTGTAAATGGTTTTATTGTTTGAGATTTGGGCATAATTATTTGAAGTTAAAACGAGTTGTTTGTCTAATATTTTATTAAAAAAGGCACTCACATTAGTTTACTTACAATTGTTACATTGTATGTTGTCTAATTTCTCGGTCAAAAAGGGAGAAGTGATTTATGTAATATCAATAAAAATGAAATGCCAAACATTTTTTTTTTCACCTGAAACTAGAAAATTTTCTTTTGAAATTGTGAAGATAGATTTACAAAGCAAATGATACTGTATAATCCAGATATTGACTCACAAAAATATAACAAAAATTGAATGATTTATATATCAAGATATTTTTTTATGTATATAAAACATGTATATAATTGTGTTAAATGTATTTTATCAATTTATAGATGAAAACAATGTTTTTGTTAAATAATAAAGTATCATAATCTCATCATTTTGTAAATTCTTTTCTAATCACATTTTTTGACATAATTATAATCACTTTTCTTAAAATATAATACTGAAATTGTATGGTCTGTTGGGCTTATTGACTTTGGGCCTCAAGTATTACCTACCTTTGATTGCTATAAAATTTTAATTATAAAAAAAATGTTTCACAAAATTGTAATGTTTGAAAAAGTTAGCACAAAAAGTATTTGTGTGAGATTAAACATGGATTTTACGTGGAGCTCGGAGAATGCAAATACAACACACGTGGATGAATAAGACAGGTCCCACCAATCACAGTGAAACAACACAAAGTCTCAACTAAAGTGAATAAAATACTAGCAGAAATAAGTAAAGGCAACTTTACCAAATCTAAATACCAAAATGGACCCTAAACCCTGGCTGGAGGAAACACCTCAGAGACTGTCACCGGTGCCGGAAAATCAAGAAAATAAATATGAAGAGCATGCATTGGTGGATCATAAGAGTACTGGAAGCACCCATTCTGATGATAAAACCTTGGAAACTTTCAGAACGAAAGTGTTGGAATTTGCACGAGAATCAAGAATGTCGGAGGCACATATCTTACTTATTGAACAGAGCTTCCCGGATTTCTTCCCCGAGCTGCATGTTCCTGATCATCCTCCATATGCAGCTGTAAACTTTCTTTCATGTTTTATTCATTTGATCAAATATTTTTCTACACTATATTATGTAATTTCTTTTTAAATACGGCAGAAACGATTAACCTTATAAATATTTTTTTACCGCTGGAGCATAATAAAAAGGGTGTATTTTTGAAATGAAATGTTCCTATACATTACAGATGTTTAAATGAATGTATAGTTTTTTTCATAGGCATAGGTCTCACATCACTTGAATATATAAGATGTGAAGATGGGAATAGCAGCCTCACTCTTGTTCTATAGTATATTATATGAAGTTTTTTGCTAGTTAAACATACTCGCACGCACACCCCATCTGCCTTGTCTTTAACAAGGTAACAAGGTTCAAAAGCGAGGGAGATGTCACATGGAGTTATGAACTATGTAGTGTATGTTTTTATTGTTGTGTGTATGTGTTTAGATGGCCACATCACATAATTTGCACATGAAATGCAGTCCAGTAACATGATTTAATATTGGTATCTTGGTAAAGTGTTGACAAGACCATGAAGTTATCCGATCAATTTTTGAAGAAATTTGTGCCAATTTAAATAATCATTTCAAAGAACAGTGAAATTTCTTTCGGGAACAAAAACTAGTCTCTGATTGAACTCATTCTTTAACATGGTTTTATTTTTATGTTGTCAGTTTTTATTAATTGTTTTGGAGAATGTATATTTCATATATGTTTGTTTGAGGCATGTGTAGTTTAGATGGCTTCATAAGTAATTGTTAGGCCATAGTTCTCAGCTTGTCCTTTGCATGCAGATGATTTACAAGGCAATTAAGGAACTTGATGAAGCAGGAGGTTCTACTGAGGAAGCTATATCACTTTTTATTAGAAAAGAGCAGAATGATTTGCCATGGGCTCATGCTTTATTACTGACACACCATCTTTCAAAACTTTGTGAAAACGGTGATGTTGTTGTGACGGGTGAGAAATGCTATATGCTTAATACCTCTCGCATAACCTATAATCGTAATCAGATTGAAGCCTTTGATCATAACCAGATTGTAGCCTTTGATCCTAATCAGATCAATGCATCCCCTATTCCCAGTCCTTATTCTAGTCCTAGCAGTAGTTCTAGTAGCCATTCTGACTACGCCCCTAATGCAAAGAGAAGGAGGCAAAAGAGGACAGGACGCAAGTGTGGAAAGAAAGGTCGCACTGATAGAAGGAAGCCAGAGTCTGATGAAGAATTTAAAAATAGTGAAGAAGAACATTCCGAAGAGGAAGAAGAATCTGAAGACGCATCTGAAGAATTTTATACCACAGATGAGGAAGTGGAGGTGACTGAAGTAGAAAATCGATTAATAAAATATAAAGGGAAGCACATACATAGGACTGAAGATGCCAAAAAGGATAAGACCAAAAAAGCTTCTGAATTTAGAGATGAGCACATGAGAGTGTTTCCAGTCAAAAATCAAGTGAATGGAACATATAACAGTGGGACAAAATTAGTAAGGGGACGTGGCCGACCGCCTAAATATCCTAAGCCTAGGACATTTATTGGCCCTAAAGAAGCACAGATTGAACTGATTGAAACACACAATCAAGTAGCAGAAGTTGCTAAGAGGCTTACACAAAAGAGGGGACGCGGCCGACCATCTAAGAATATTGGATTTGAAACAGAAACTAGACCCAAAGAAACACAAGAGCAATTATTGGAAACACATAATCAACTGAGGGAACAGAGCAGAGAAAGAAGCAGCCCACCTAAGGAAATTAGGACTGATGCAGATATTGCACCCAAAGAAGTAAACAAGGAGGTGATGAAAGCATTTAATCAAGCTACAGAAGATTTGAAGAGGCCGAGAGATAAGAGGGGACGTGGCAGGCCACCTAAAAATTTGGGGAATGAGACAAATATTGAACAGAAAGAAGCAAAAGGGAAAGTGATTGATGGACATGATCAAATGGATAGCATGGAGAAGCCGAAACAGAAAAGAAGACCTGGTAGGCCACCTAAGAATTCTGGAGGACAGATGGTGGTGTTTGAGGTACATAATCAAACAACCGAGGATGGGATGAAGGTGAAACAGGTACCTAATCAAACAACTGAGGATGGGATGAAGGTGAAACAGGTACGTAATCAAACAACTGAGGATGGGATGAAGGTGAAACAAGTACATAATCAAACAACCGAGGATGGGATGAAGGTGAAACAGGGGACAAGACGGTTCAGGCGCAAACATGAGATAAAAGAAGTTAGTAAATATCTTGACCAACTTGAGTTGACCGTGTTACAAGAGATGTTTGAGAGAATAAAAATCAGATCATGTGATGATAATGAGAATGTTTATGGTGCAGTTTCTCCGAGTTCCCCTTGCAAGTCTTGTGAACCTGCGATGGAAGATAAAATAAACAAAGAAAGGGAGCTGGAAATTCAGAGATCAGTAGGAGGGGTAGAGTTATTTGATAAACATGATTGGACAAAGATACCCGAGAGGTCCCAAATAATAGACGATATGGAAAAATTATCAGGGACACCAATTCAGCTGCCACAAGAAGGTACAGAGGATGAGGCATATCCTTGTCAGTTACATTTACAAGCTTGTAAATCTGAAACAGATGAATATACAACAATGAAGGAAATAGCACCTTCACAGGTTGTGCATGAAGAGCAGCAACCAGGGTGCATTGATCAGGGTGGACCACCTGGATTTGAAGACGTGACAACTATGGCACCACTCACAGGGTCAAATCATCAGCATGAAGATGCACGACAACAACAGATACTTGCAGGAAAAAAGCGACTACTTGAAAGTGAAGAAGAGACATCTACATTCCTGGAATTGCTGCAGTCTGAATATCAATATACTAATGATGAACAGTTGGATCAACCAAAGAAGCAAAGCTGTGGGGTGTCTGATAAGCCAACATATTGCACCGGAGAAGATGCTAAAAACTCAGACTGCACTACTTGAACAGGTATGGTGTTTGTGCAGGTTTGTAATACGAACTTCGATGTTTCTGTATTTATTTTAAGATGTTTTGCCTACTTGTTTATGTGAATGATGCTATACACATTCTCTCTGTTGCTGTGGCCTATTATCTATTATTGGAATAACCTGAAAAACTGAAATAGAACATCACACTGTATTTCTTATTGCTAAATTTCCAGGAAGAAAGTGTTTAAATGAGGCCGAGCCAAGTGCAGCAGGCTTGTTGGTGCATGGTTTATGGTACGCCAAAGAATTTGTTTCAAGGATGTTTCTCTAGGCCTGCTTTTGCATGGTGTGCGTCTGCAACAGAATACTCTACCGGATGTTTAGTGTGTTTTTTTTTTCTTGGCTATGCTGTTTACTTTTCATCTACTAGGAACCTTGATGAATGTATGACTGTTGAAAAATCTGTGTAACATCTATATTTTTAATTTTGTGCGTAATCAATCATAATATAATCAGGATAACTGTAGTAAATTAGTAACTTATGCTGGATTTTGCTAGTTGGAATGGAACCAACCAGCTTAATATATAAAGCGGAGCAACCAAAAATAACTTCTCACGTTAACATTTTGGAAGAGTTTTGAAAAAAAAATTATGCTATGCGATAGTGTTTGCATCAGAAAATAATTTAATTATTATAATTTTTTAAATTATCTCGTTTTGAGGTAAAAATTAATTACGTTATATTTGTTCATTGAATAAGCATTTGCCCTATGTGTCATGGGGAGGAGGAAACCATTTTACATGCTCTGGTGACATGTCCTAGAGCTGTGCAGATATGGAGTACGTTTCTTTCAACTTCAGACATCTATCAAGAAACCAGAGAGGATTTTTTTAGTTGGGTGCAAGGGATTTTTGAATCAATTACCCACGACATGAGAGCAAAGGTGGCCACAGTGTGTTGGGCCACTTGGAAGTCTCGTAATGAGAAAGTTTGGAATAACAAAATCAGTTCAGTAAATGGTGTTCTGAGTTGAGCGATTTGTTATCTTACACAATGGAAGAGTACCCAAAGTCGTTTTTTCGAGGCTCTACCTCAGGCAGGTTGTGCAGAGGATGGGGCTATGTCTTGGGTTAAGCCACAGGAGGATTCAGTTAAGATAAACGTTGACGCAGCTCTGTTTCGAGAACAGGATTTGTTTGGTTCTGTTTTGGTAGTACGAGACAGTAATGGAGGATTGATTCAAGCACGGACAGTTCTGAAAGCAGGCAAGGTAACAGCAAAAATGGCTGAAGCCATGTCAATCAAGGAGGCGTTGAGTTGGATTGAGGAGAACCAGTGGAAAGTGGTAGTGTTGGAGTCGGACTGTCTAGTAGTCGTTCAAGCTATTAGAAGCAAGGTGAAGATGCGATCACCGTTTGGCCTTGTTATTGAGGAGTGCAGGAATAAATTATTGTCACTAAACAACGTTAGTTTGTTATTTGTGAGACGATCCGCTAATATGGCTGCTCATTATGTGATCAAAATGTCATATTCTTTCCCATGTCGAGTATTTGATAGGGGAAATGTCTCTATTGAAATTAAGAATGTATTGATGGCTGATTTAATGATATAAAATTCTCTTTTCGTCAAAAAAAAAAAAACTACAAAAAAGGTAATTAAAAATTTACATTAACACCTGTTAAGAGGAGGTGAAACTGACCATGGTCAACTTCTTTACATTTGTGATTAGTCGTGTAAAATTTTATACCTTTCCTGTTTTAAGATGACAAAAAATAATTGGTCATATTTTATTAAAAATTTAATTTTTATAATAAATTAAAACTTAGATGCTAAACTTTGATTTGATATACATATTAAATATATATAGTAATTATGTTATTTTCAAGTCTTACATACTTAATGTTGGTGGGGTGTATTCAATTAAGATTTTAAAGAATTTTTTTGAATTTTGAAAATTTGAGGGTATTCAATTTTGATTTTAAATAATCCATTAAAATCTAAAGGTATTTTTTTAAAAATTCTTTTAAAATCTTGGGGTATTAAATAAGGATTTTAAAAAGTATTTTAAAATCTGGTGGTATTCAATCGAGATTTAAAACAATCCATTAAAATCTCATCGTATTCAAAAAATCATAGATTTTTTTGGATTTAATAAGATGATAGATTTTGATAGATTTATTAGTATATTTTACATGTTTTGAAATCCAGCCAAATTATATGAGATTTTGAAGTATTTTTCTAAAATATCAAAATTGTACATGTACATATTTACTCCCAAATTAAACATCTATGTTTACTCCTAAATTTCAATGAGCCCGATATCTCTCGTTGTTCACAAATCTAATATCAAAAAATTATATTATTTATTAATCAATTTTATAATATCATAAAAAATTAATATAAATGTTTTAAAAACTAATTTAATTTATGATATTTTATTAATATTTCATTTATATTAAAAGTTATATATTCGTACTGGATTCTCTCTAACAAATAAATTTTTTTGCAACATTTTTTTTAAAATTTAATTGTTCAGTCAACTTCACTTATAAACTCTCGCGAAATTTTTAAGTGTCAACAAAATCGAGATTTTGAAATATACATTATTCAATTTTTTAGAGTGAAACATAAGTAGATAACCAATCTTTGAATATAGAGAATGATAAACTTGAATCAAATATTTCAAGTCAACAACAACAAAGACGGAATCAAATGTTTGGATTCGACATCTAATATTGCTAATTCTATACGGATGATAGCCTGCGGTAAATGAAATTAAAAAGATAACATAGATCAATATACGAAAAGTGAGGAACATAACGGATAATAAGTGATGAATTAAATTTGCTATTTGAATCTTATTTTTTAAATTTAATTATTATATACTCCCTCCGTTCCTGAAAAACTGGCGGTATATGAATTCTGAAAGTCAAACACGTTCAAGTTTGACCATAAATTATATTTTATTAGTTTAAAATTTAAAATTTAAATATGATAGAAAATAAAATATACTTTCTAACGGTATTTTTTCATACTTTTTATATCCAATATTATTTATTAATCGTTAGTCAAAATTTGCGTGGTTTGACTTAAAATTTCATAAAACGCCAGTTTTTATGGATCAGAGGAGTATTTATTAGTTGATATAAGATATTGTGAAATAAAATAATTAATAACAAATCAATTCAATAAAATTTATGGGATTTTATTTAGTCCACCAAAATTTTGATAAGTCAATACATTAAAATTTATATAAAATTGAAAAAGTCCATGTAGAAATCTGTGTGGAATCTAAACAATCCATAAATATACAAATTCTAATAAAATTTATGAATTATTGTCAATCCTTTTACACCCCTTTTAATATTTCTAAAATTAATTTTCAAAAAATATATACTCCCTAAGCACGTTTTAACACGAATTTCAAGTAACAAAAAATAGTAATTATATTTGACGATTTTTTTTAATTTTTATATCAAATCAAAGCCTGATTCTAAACTTTTATTTAATAAATATTGAGAGTAAAAATAATATTTAAGTATTAATTTTTTAACAATGTTAAAAAGTCAAAAGCTGGGAGTAACTAATCCATCAGTTTTTATTAATAAACGAACAACTCCAAATTCCATATCACTTTTTCAATCCAAAGTCGGTTTCTCTATTATTTATGTACAGAAAAAGGAAAAAGATATAAAAACAAATCCTAGATTATATATTCCCAAAAAATCTGATTTTACAACATCAACATAACTTATTACGGTAAAACATCCTTAAATTAATACCTTTTAATTTTTAACATCCCTGTATATATACATGTAATCGTAACAATACCATAAATTAATAGTGTTTACTAATCATAAAAAATTATTTATTATTATTTTTAAGATAAGTTTCTTTTGTAAATACATATTTACTAATTAACAGAGATTTTACTATACTTGTAAGTTGTAATTACCAGATTTTCTATGATTTAATTTACTTTTCTTAAATAATTCTACCTGGCATGCAAATCCTAAAAAGAAAAGAAATTAAATTTTCAAGACACAAAAAGCAGAAACATTCCAAAACAGCCAAACAATCCCATAAGTTTCTCTCCTTTTCCAATTCCAACATAGTTTGTGTTTCAATCCATAATGACCTCTAATTTCTCACTACAAAACTCCCTTAGCCCCCTAAAACCCTAATAATCTCCAAACCCACAAAACCATGGAGAAATTCAAACATGTTGTGATGAAACTCACTGAAAATGCAGCCCCTGATATGAAAATCTTGATTCAAGAACACCTCACCAAGTTCACTTCTGGCTTTCACACTCCTGATCATCCTCCTTATGCTGCTGTAAGTAATGCATATACACACACAATTCTTATCTGGGTATTGGGTGTTTGTTGTTTTTATTTAGAATTTTGTTTTCTTGATTCTTGATAAGGGCAATGTTAATTTCTTGATTATAGT
Source organism: Anethum foeniculum (assembly GCA_003724115.2). Lineage (NCBI taxonomy): Eukaryota > Viridiplantae > Streptophyta > Magnoliopsida > Apiales > Apiaceae > Anethum > Anethum foeniculum. Next base: position 7,175 of record PHNY01202774.1, on the reverse strand, counting down.
AAAGGTACAAGCTTTATGCATATTACAGTGGAATGTTAATGATTTCATGATGTATGAAGATAGAGATTGTTTCCGTAAAGACCCCGAATCCTTAATTTTGTAAGATTTTATCGGTTAATTTATTAGACTTGTTGGCCTGATTGAGAAATTGACAAAGATTCAGTTTTTGCATGTGAATTATAACTATGTGTTTAACTCTGTGAAAGGTATTGTTTGCATTGTTTATGTAGTGCATTGCGGCTTTTATGCAAGACAATTAGGTGTGTCAGAATACCCTTTAAAACACAATTAGAAAACATATGTCAGGGGTTATATAAGGGTGATGGTTACCAATGATAAATTTGGTTTTTTTTCCCTTTTTCTCGGATTAGTATCTTTTGCATGTTCCAATTTTTTCTTTTTTCCTATGATTTTAATTTAAAGGTTTGTTGCTTAATGATGTAGATGATACATGGGGCAATTGTAGAGTTAAATGAGAAAAGAGGTTCCAGTGAAGAGTCAATATCCGAGTATATCAAAAAGCAGCACAGTGACTTACCTTTGGCTCACAGTTCATTACTGAAACATCACTTGGGTAAGTTGTGTGACTCAGGTGAGATTGTGGTGACTGGTAAACATTTATATTTGCTTCCTGGCTGCAACCCTACATTGCAGTCTCGTTTTAGAACTGAGAAAGGCAGGGTAACTAAAAAGAGGAAGGGAAGGAAGGGTCGTGGTAGGCCAAGTAAAAAATTTCGAACGGAAACTGATAAGCATGTGGAAACACATGGTGAGGTACATGGAGAAACTGATAGGTGTAATAAAGTGAATGATGAGATGAAAGTAGATAACAAAGTCCACAGAATTGGAAAACTTGATCAGGTAGGAAAACAAACTGAGGAGGAAAAAAGAATGCTTGATGAACAAAGTCAGCTAGACCAACAGCTATCACATGCAATATGTGCACCTGTTGTTGACTCAAAACAGCCAGAACTCTCAAGTCCTGACAGGCCTCCGGGATTTGAGTTCATAAATTTTCAGTCAAAGAAAACAGATATAATTGTAAGAGAAGAATCAGAAACAATTTTCTATTCTGGAAGGTTTTCCGAGTCTGAAACACTGCTGCAGGTAGATCAGGAGCAATGGTGTCAGGGACAGCCAAACTGCAAAAATCAACTTCTCTCTGAGTGTAAGGCCTCTTTGCTAAACTTTTGGAATCTTGTTTTACGATAAGGGATAATTTCATATTAATGACTTAACTCGCTTGATTAGCTCTCAAAGTTAGGCTGCTATTGCTGCCAATTCTCATTATCATTTAATGTATTTAGTTAAGTTTGGGAATGGTATATATATCTGTAATGTATGAAAGATCCTAATACTCAGATAAAATATTTTGAATCTTTGATACATATAATTTGGGTGGGGAATTAGTCATCAAACTAAAGGGGTGGAGAAATGATAAGAATAGTTTATTGTCCTCCATATGAAAATCTACTAGTTTGTGTCAACATCTTTACTGTACTTCTCTGTAAAATACAGAACACATCACAAATTTTAAGTAACACCGAAATTGAATCTATTGGCTTCCCAAAACTTTGCTGAACAATTATGCTAGTTCTTGCATGTGACTGGGAGAGGTCTACTACATCTGCCAATTTTTTTTTAATATGTTATATATTATTTGACATTGAGACCAATAATGGTAAATCATTTCCGAATATCTAATAGCCATGTCAAGGAAATCTTGAGCAAGAAAAAGTTTGAGATGGTCACATGTTGTATAAATGCATTCTAAAATTTTATTGTTAAACTTTTAATAAAACTATACTTCTTTCTATATTATCAGGGACTGGTTGTCAAACGATTGGAGGTAAGATGTTACTAAAACTTTTACAAATTAAGGGGCATTGTGATGCTCCAGCTATGATTTATATCTACAAACTCTTAAAGTTTCGAAAGGAAACAAAACAATCTTCTACGGTAAAGCATTTACTTTTACAGAAGTGACTTTTAGGTCTCTAAGACAGTACCTAATAACTAGATTGATCTGAGACGTTGTGGATGATAGTTTATAGTTTTAATATTGAGGTCTTTAACTTTCTAGGACTTTGGTTGTTTTAATTTTTGTATGATGATTTTGAAGTTCACAGCTACTTGTTTGTTAAGTTCTTTGTGAAAAATCAGTTTTACCAGCAAAAAATCAATTAAAACTTAAAAGAAGTGTTAAAAGGGATATTTAGATACACCAAAACTTAAACCTTTAGTTTGAGTAATTCAATTGCAAATTATCTAATATTTTACATTTTTAAACAGGCTCCAAATCAGGATCATCAGATGTTTCAACGGAGTTGCTACCCTCTCAAAATCAGCAGCAACTAGTGGATCCATCAAATTCAGATGGTTCACAAGGTGTAAAACCTAAAGATGTAAAACTTGTGGAACCACATCCACCGAAATTTAAGCAGTATGAAAGGAGGAGGAAGCTGAAATCCATGACAAAGGAAAAGGAAATCCAAGATGTGACTGCTGAACTTGAACAGAAGACAAAACAACTGGAATTTTCAGATCTAAATAAATCTACCCAACCATTTCCTGCCGAAAGTCAGCAATTGGAATTTTGCAAAGAGAAACAAATACCTGAATCTAAACCGCAGGTAACATCGACTTATGATAATTTGGATACGGATACAAAGCAGCAGCATGTAGTTGAACAGCATGACAAATCAGTTTCAAATAATCCTATTAAGCAACAAGGGACAAAAAAGGTAGGCCAAGTGGTACGTCGTAGTCAAAGGCTTGCTAACTCTACACAAACACGTACCTTGTCACTGGATGTGTTGCCAAGCTCACTGTTGCACTATCATCATCTTGGGCAACCGGAGCTGGAAAATGATCAGTCATCCTTACAAGTCGAAGAAGTTCCCCAAGTAACGATGGAGGTGGATTATATTAACTTGGCCCAGAAACTGCAACAATTGCAACTTCCTACTGTTGACAGTGTTCAGACAACAAAGCAAACAGAGACGGAGTCCTCAGAATCATCTCCGGCTCAGGTGCAGATGGTTGAGAAAACTAAAGTATCGCAACAACGTTCAAAACTTCGTAGTTGGCAAAAGTGGTGTACATCCCACGAAAACATACAGACTGCTTCCTCCGGCTCTTCAATGGCTCTGGTGCAGACAGAGCAAGTGGAACAAAAAACCCTGTGTTTAGAGTACTATCAACAACAGGTAGATTCTAATGAACTGTCAATGCAGCAGCAGCAAGCACACACAAAGCTGCCTGGTAAAACTGAGTTGGAAGCAGATACAAGTACAATGGACATGCCACCTTCGCATCAAAGACGGCCACTAGTGCATCGGGGCCAAGGGAGATGCCGTGGTAGGCCTCCTAAAATGAAATGGGGACAGAGGTCAATGCAAAATCCTTGAATCAACATATTGAATTCCGAAATAAGCGTTATTACTTTAGTTAGTTAAACTTGTCCTTTTTTTTTTTTTGCTAAATTCAGTTGGTTAAACTTGATATTCCCATAAAGAAAGTTTGTAAATAACATTGAAGGGAGGTTAACATGGGCATTGCAAACTTGAGATCTGAGGAAGGTCCTTTATTTGGAATCCAGTCTTATGACGTATTTGTCTATTTCTTGATGGCTGGTCATGCATAGCTAGGAATTTGTCCTAGTTGTTTGTGCAAGTTCACTGTTCACTTCATTTCATTCATAATCATATTTCATTTTTTGAGAAAGTTCTATAAATAAGATTTCTTGTTTGTTGCCCTTCAACAAAGTATGCCAGAATAAATAAAAGACTGGGTAAATATGTCTTTATAATGATCCATTGTTCTGACCGGAGAACGTTAATTAAAAAAATACTCCCTCCGTCCCACAATACTAGTCTCTTTTGAGATATATTTTTTTCCCATAATACATGTCCACTTTTAAGTTCCAATGCAAATTTATTGATAATTTTT
>PHNY01202705.1:0-14727 GCA_003724115.2 Anethum foeniculum | reverse complement strand
TCACATGTCTTTCACGTTGTACCAAATTCATCTTAGAAGGAGTGACAAGTCCATGATTGTGTACCAACTCAAGACTAGTGACCTCCCATAGACTTAAATTCTTTTGATAATTGACATACATCCTCACTTTGCAATCACTTTTCGGAAGAATTTCTCTACGTCGTTTAGATTTACTACTTTCACCGACAACACTTGCCCCCGAAAGTCTACAAACATATAGCCGACCATATATTTCATTATCTTTAGTACGCCTATGGGTGGATTTTTATGGAAAAACCATTTTTAAAGCATAAGCCCTACAAGAATTACCTGTTTCATCCAAAGTATGAAACAATTGATTCATATAGGGAATTTCATCATCCACATTTTCATAGAAATTAACACCCTCTACATTATTATCTTCATCTTCATCCTCTAAATTATCATTTTCATTTTCAAAATCATCTTCACACTCTACATTTCCATCTTCCTCAACATCAACAAAATCATCTTCATCAATATTGACAAACTCTTTATTTTTACCAATATTATCTACAAACTCTTCATTAGACGCAAATGGGGGAGTTGTAGGTTCTTCACTCATACTCAAATCATCAAGATGTAATACACACCCAACACTCTTTTTTTCTTCTTCTCGTTTTCACGTTTATGACGGAATATACAAGCAAATAAATTATCCGTCATAATATATAATAAATTAGAGAGGAAAAATACCTTAGATTGTGAGAAAATTGCTTCAAGTGCTGAAAATCGCCTAATCTTCAAACCTTATTTGCTGATATTTTCAGTGGTTCAAGTGAGGAGCAGAAAGGAGGGACTGTTGGGGATAAGGGAACAGTCACGGACCGCGGACAATGTCCGCGTACGGGGTAAAGGGCAAAAATGTAATTTACCCGTACCGCGGACATTGTTCGCAGTCCGTGTCAGATTTTTTTAAAATCACAACCGTTGGATGGTTGATCCAACGGTCCAGAAAACGTTTGTTGTGAAATGCTTCCCTGGCAAACCGTTGCCAGGGACCTGCTCCCAACTATAATAAGCAAAACATGGTATAATTGTTGGTAGTTTGGTTCAACCATAAAAAGAATAGTAGCCATTGGATTTTCAGTAAATAAATCACAACCGTTATATCTATACTAAAGAATATTCTCTATTTATGCTATTTTACCAAAAGAACAAGGTTCGAATCCCTCATGACAACAATATTAATTTTTTTTAATTTAGGCTAAACAACCAAAAACACAAGTTCCAATATCTCAATAGCGATATTAAAATTTAAAATTTATATTGTTAGTTCTAAACAATACATGCAATTAAATAAATAATTATTAATATTTATAGTATTATATTATTAAGATTATAATCTTTTGTGAATTTTTGTTTATTTTTATTAGTTTGCTCATATAGTTCTACTTCGATCCCATCTTTTCCATAGGTTTCACCATTACTAACATCTACAACTCCCAAGTTTAATAAAAGGAAGTCTAATAAACTATATTTATAATATAAATATTAATATAATATAAAAAAATATAAGACAAGACTAAGCTCGCCGGTGCTTCGTACGGGTTATAAGCTAGTATTAGTAAACCGTATGTTAAAAATGGGTCAAACATTTGACAGGGAATAATATGATTAACTAGTAAAATTAAAAAGGAAACTGAAGTTAGATATTATAACATATTGATGAGCTTTTTTTTTTTTTTTTTTTGTCCTTGTGGATAGATACATTTATGATTTAAAGAAGTCAAAATATCAATAATATAATCGATAGTGCCAAAAATATCACAGTACAAATATCGAAACAGTTGGACATATCAATATTTATACATTTATTTACAGATAATGGATATAACTAATTCAAGACAACATGAGTGAGAAATCTATATAGGACCAGAGAGGGCGGTGAAGTAAATATTGAGGTGAAAATGGAGAGGGAGACAAAAGAAGTGAAAAGTATAAGTTATTACAAGCTCTTTAGTTTTGCCGATAAATATGACTATTTTCTCATGACAGCAGGGAGTCTTGGAGCAGTTGTTCATGGCTCCAGCATGCCCCTCTTTTTTCTTCTTTTTGGTCAAATAATTAATGGCTTTGGCAAGAACCAAAATGATCCGCATCAAGTGCTTCACCTAGTCTCCAAGGTTTCAATTATTTGATTTACTTGTACATAAATAATCTACCATCTCGTTGATCAGTATCTAATAATGGAGTATTATTTATGTACCATGCAGGGTGCACTAAATTTCGTGTATCTAGGATTGATTGTCTGCATTTCATCTTACGCTGGTAAGCTTCATGATTTAGCACCAATGTTTTATATTTTTATTGAGAATATACGAGATAATTTCTTGGGTTCGATCTAGTTTTAGAGTAATTATAAATTGGTATATGCTGCTTGAGGAGTTCTTACTAAATTTTTATGAAATGATTAATAGAGATAGCTTGTTGGATGTACACTGGAGAGAGACAAGTTTGTGTATTGAGGAAGAAGTACTTGGAGGCAGTATTGAAACAGGATGTTGGGTTTTTTGACACAGATTCAACAACTGCTGACATTGTTTTTAGCATCTCGACGGATACTCTTCTTGTCCAAGATGCTATCAGTGAAAAGGTCTATAATTATTTTGCTGAGATTTTCTGAAAATAGAAGGCATAATTATTATTAGTAACGGTGCACTACATGTATTGGAATTGTGCGTGCACTCATCCCTCTCCCCAGCATAGCACCATGTATTGCAAATTAGCAAATCTCGAGTAACTTGCAGCAGATCTTTAGGATCATTGTTATTGGATTAGAAATAATTGCTTAGTGTAATTTTGTAGGAACCAAATCTGATTTATTTTATCTTGTTGTTGGTTGTGTGGCTAAACATTTAGGTGGGAAATTTCATCCATTATATCTCAACATTTTTTGCGGGATTAGTAGTTGGTTTTGTGTCTTCCTGGAAGCTAGCTCTGCTTAGTATTTCAGTCATTCCAGCAATTGCTTTTGCTGGGGGTTTGTATGCATACACTCTTACTGGTCTCACATCCAAGACACGTCAATCTTACTCAAATGCTGGAAATATTGCTGAGCAGGTTAGCCTTTTTTTGCACTAATTGATGAAATATTAGCTGCTGGTAAGAATGCTTTGTTAGCTAGAGGTTTTAATGGAAGCTTTATTAGCTCTTTTTCTCTTGAAATTTCATACTTGTTTTTATTGTATAGGCCATTGCACAAGTTAGGACAGTATATTCATTTGTTGGTGAGAGTAAGACCCTGAATTCATATTCAGATGCCACTGAAAACACATTAAAACTTGCGTACAAGGCTGGGATGGCCAAAGGACTCGGAGTAGGATGTACAAATGGAATTGCATGCATGTCATGGGCCCTTCTGTTTTGGTATGCTGGGGTATGTATCAGGAATGGCCAGACTGATGCTGGAAAAGCTATTGTAGCTGTTTTTTCTGCAATTGTTGGCGGCATGTAAGATTTTAAAATTGCAATTACTGCTTTGCATTATAAATGTCCAGTGAAACTTCTGTTTTATTCATGCATTTGGGATAATTGATGGCAACAGAAGCTTGGGCCAGTCATTTTCCAATCTTGGAGCTTTCAGCAAAGGTAAAGTGGCTGGTTACAAGTTATTGGAGATAATCAAGCAAAAACCAACAATTATTCAAGATTTATCTAATGGAACATGTTTGGCTGAGGTGAAGGGTTATATTGAATTTAAAGATGTGACCTTCAACTACCCATCAAGGCCTGATGTTAACATATTTCAAGGTTTCTCCATTTCTATCCCAGCCGGAAAAACTGTTGCAATTGTTGGTGGTAGTGGGTCTGGGAAAAGCACTATCATTTCTATGATTGAGAGGTTTTATGATCCCACTGAAGGTACGTAACTGCATTTTGTCAAGCATCCAGAAATTTTAAAATCTTGTAGCATGTTGTGTACACTTCAGCTGATACGTTTAATTAACTAAACAGGTTATATTTTGCTGGACAATGTGAATATTAAGACACTGCAACTGATATGGTTGCGTAATCAGGTTGGTCTTGTAAACCAAGAGCCTGCACTTTTTGCCACCACCATACTTGAGAATATACTTTATGGAAAGCCTGGTGCAAGTTTGGCTGATGCTGAAATTGCTAGTGTAGCTGCTAATGCTCATAGTTTTATTACCTTGCTTCCTGATGGATACAACACTCAGGTCTGTAATTTTTTTGGTCTTCATTTCTATTATTAGATGCAAATGAGTGAATCAGAAACTATAACAGATGAAGTTAACTGTATTTAACCAAAGAAAGAAGTTGAATGAAATTTAATAGAGCTCTTTGCCTCAATCATCTTTGCAAAAAGTAGTTCATGCCTAGTACTATAGTGTAATGGCTTATGGGATTAATGTAGGTGGGAGAGCGAGGAGTCCAACTCTCAGGTGGTCAAAAGCAGAGAATTGCACTTGCAAGAGCTATGTTGAAAAATCCCAAGATCCTCCTGCTTGACGAAGCAACTAGTGCTCTTGATGTAGGTTCCGAGAAAGTTGTTCAAGAAGCTCTAGACCATTTGATGGTTGGAAGGACAACTGTTGTTGTTGCTCATCGCCTTTCTACCATAAGGAATGTCGACGCAATTGCAGTTTTGAAGCTAGGACAAGTAGTTGAAACAGGTACTCATGAAGAATTAATTGCCAAATCTGGTGCCTATGCTTCCCTGATCAGATTCCAGCAAATGGTGGGAAATAGGGACATCGGAAGTACCTCAACCCATCGTACAAATTCATTAAGTTTAAGGCGCCATTCTTTATCGACTAAGTCTCTGAGCGTTCTATCTGGTAGCTTTAGATCTCTGAGCTGTCAATACAGCACTGGTTCAGATGGTCATTTAGAAATGGTCTCAAATGCAGATGCTAATGGGAAAAAATCAGCACCACGGAAATATATCTTCCGTCTACTAAAATTAAATGCTCCTGAATGGCCTTATATAATCATGGGAGTTCTGGGATCAATTCTTTCTGGTTTTATTCTTCCAGCTTTTGCCATAATGATGAGCAATTTAATTGAGGTCTTCTTTTCTAGCAATTATGCAACTATGGAAAGGAAAACAAAAGAGTTTGCTTTCATTTTCATAGGGACAGGTGTATACTCTGTCATCGCATATTTAATACATCATTACTTCTTCAATGTTATGGGTGAAGCTCTCACTACCAGAATAAGGAGGATGATGCTTGCAGGTACTAATCAATTCAAGTTCTTGTTCACTTAGGAGAATGTAGGCACAAATACCAACACAGTCAGACACACACACCCCCAGTCACACACAAACTCTCTCCCATCTCAGTCCCCAGTCCCCCCCCCCCACCCCCCCTCCCTCTCTCGCCCCATCTCCCCTTCCCTATCTCTCTCACTCTAACACACAAGAACACTTGTAAAGATTCATGCATATCCAAGAGTCTCAGAACCTCCAGCGGTCTATTAGTAACTAGGTCAGAGATTGTAATAAGTAACTAGTTCATTAATTGTTCAGCAATCCTAAGGAATGAAGTTGGGTGGTTCGATGAGGAGGATCATAATTCGAGTCTTATTGCAGCGCGATTAGCCACTGATGCTGCTGATGTGAAATCTGCCATTGCTGAGAGAATGTCAGTTATATTACAAAGCATAACAATCCTGCTCACTTCATTCATAGTTTCATTCCTAGTGGAGTGGAGGGTCACACTTATTATCCTTGCCACCTTTCCTGTTCATGTTATTGCCAGCATTGCTCAGGTAAACTTTAATATGATGCAATTCTTGAATACACAAAGTAACTTCATTACTATGCATTTAGTGAACACTTGAAATTTCACTAGTCAAACAAATTCTAGAAGAAGGAATTCAAGGAAATTTTTGGTATCTTTAGTACTAAACTTTATGATGTTGCTACCGCTGTAAGTTGAATATGTCAGAATTTTATGTCTATTCATTTTCAATCTTTAGAAACGTTCTCACTACAAGACATGATAGTTAAAAATACAAAGACCTACTCTAGTGCTCTGAATGCTCTCTGCAATATGTGTGCATGACTCCTCAAAAATCACATACATGAAGATTCAAGATTCTATAATCCCGAACTTCGGAGTCACTGAGAAGTGTTAATCCTTTTCTTGATTTTGTAACATTCTTGGATTTTAGTTTTTAACAATCCTTGGCAAATCTTTGCTTGTTTAATGCATTCCCATCATTTTTTATGTCCAGTCCTTTCGTTCAGTTTTTACCTTTTCTAATATTGTCCTAGCTCATGAAAAGTTTGGAATTTTGTACTCCTATATATAGCTGGATGTGGTAGAAATGCACAGGCATTTTGACTGATAAATTTTTATTAGTGATCAGCACATTAGTGTTGAGCCCTTTTGACTTCATTGATACGTTTTCGTATTCGTTATTAGAGCTTGTAACAACTTAACGAAGTTCTAACAGTTTCACTATTTAAAATGTGACAGAAACTCTTTCTGAAAGGTTTTGCTGGAGACACAGCCAAGGCACATGCAAAAAGTAGCATGATTGCCGGGGAGGGGGTAAGTAACATTCGCACTGTTGCAGCCTTCAATGCGCAGGAAAAGATCCTCTCTTTGTTTTACCATGAACTACGAGTCCCACAACTTCAAACTCTCCGCCAGAGCCAATATGCTGGAATTCTCTTTGGCATCTTTCAGCTTTCTCTTTATGCTTCTATTGGTCTTATCTTTTGGTATGGTGCTCATCTTGTTAGCAAAGGCCTCTCCACTTTCTCAAAATTTATTAAGGTATTTATTGTTACAGTCATCGCGGCTAATACAGTTGCTGATGCCATCTATCTTGCACCCGACGTTATCAGGGGAGGGCAAGCTGTAGCTTCGGTATTCTCTGTTCTTGACAGATCAACAAATATAGAACCTAATGATCCTGAGGCTGAGCCAGTTGACAATATTCGCGGAGAAATTGAACTTCGTCATGTAAATTTTTCCTACCCTACACGTCCTGATGTCATTGTATTCAAGGACTTTAACCTTAGGATCCAAGCTGGTAATAGCCAAGCACTTATTGGGGCTAGTGGATCAGGGAAGAGTTCTGTTATAGCATTAATTGAACGGTTCTATGATCCATTATCAGGAAAAGTTATGATTGACGGAAAAGACATTCGACGCTTGAACTTGCAGGCCCTTAGGCGTAAAATTAGCTTGGTGCAACAAGAACCAGTCCTCTTTGCCACTAGCATTGTTGATAACATTAAATATGGTAAAGACGATGCAAGTGAAGTAGAAGTCAGAGAAGCAGCTCGGGTAGCAAATGTGCATGCATTTATTAGTGGCTTGCCTCAAGGCTACAAAACCTCAGTCGGTGAAAGAGGGGTTCAACTCTCTGGGGGACAAAAACAAAGGATTGCCATTGCTCGGGCAGTCCTCAAAGATCCAAAAATACTTTTACTAGATGAGGCTACAAGCGCAGTTGATGCTGAATCAGAGTGTGTGCTTCAAGAGGCACTTGATAAGCTAATGAGGGGTCGCACCACTGTACTCGTGGCTCATCGATTATCAACAATTCAAGGGGTTGACAGTATAGGAGTTGTTCAGGATGGACAGATTGTAGAGCACGGAAGTCACACCGAGCTAATCAGCCGATCAGATGGGATTTATTCTAGTATGTTACAGCTACAAAACCATCAACTGTGAGACAAGAAAAGAAAGTGTAGTTGTTGGATATAGTCTTGACATGCATGCATTGCTGCAGATATGTAAGCACGAATCACCATCTATCTATAATTAAGCCATCTGATATGTATGTTTCCTATTATCTTGCTTCCTCATTCAACTTTTGCTAGTCTGTATTACATAGGTTTGATTGAAGTAAACTAAGAAAGGTGAGCTGGATACAATTTTTTGAGTTGCAGAATAAAGCTATTCTTCACAACTCTCAAGTACTGGCATGCTTTCTAATGTGTTGAACAGACCATGAAACTAATTAGTAAATAATTTATTTTTATCTTAACCTTAAAAACAATAATTTCTTCCTTTTCAAATTAATATCAGTGATAAATCAAATTTTGACTCAAAATGGAGATGAGCATTTCACCCATTCGGTCCAACCTCAATCTAATTCTCATCTTATCTCGATGGTCCTGAAAAAAAATTTAATTTTAGGACGTGGAACAAAAAAATATAAAAAGAATTTAGGGAACGGATCCGGATACCTTATCACATTCCCTGAATGAAAAATGACGAAAAAGTACAAAGAAATGCAGAAAAGGTCGAAGGGAGTACAAAGCATCCGTGAGAGAATGCTATATTAGAGCAAGTCCAATGCAATGCTATAAGTGGTGTAATTTCTATAATTTAAAATCAAATGCTAAAAACTTCAACTTCAAAGAGGTTTTATACTTGGATGCAAATATGCATAAATGCATACTTACTTGGTTCTAAATTTGAAACTAGGGATGTATTTATGCATCCATGCCACGTCATCAAGTAACCATAAATGGTATGCATAGTGGTGAACTTTAAATAGAATTTATGAGAGAGGNGATAAAAATTATTCAAATTTGGAATTATTTGGATGCAAAATGCAACTAGTATTGGAGTTGAAGTTCTATTTTAGCAACAAAAAACACTTTTTGGTGTCAAATTATAGCAATAGCTATAGCTATTATGCATCTTGCATTGGACTTGCTCTTACTATAATATAGAAAAGTAAAAAAAATTTAATTTTAATAGGGTGCTAAAATTAGATGTAAAATAGTAAAATGTTATAATTGGTGCTAAATTAGAACCAAGATATTGCTATAATTGACACCTAAGTATGTGCCAAAATATATTAATAAGTAATAGTGATAAATATAGTTATGTAATTTAAGATTTATTAATTAGAATGTAACTTTATTTAGATGTGTTTGGTGCTATTTTGCATTTAATATTGGACCATAAGTTTTATTTTAGTACTAAAAATTATTTTTCGATTTTAAATTATAGCAATAGCTATGGGTTGAGAGTAGCTCAAGAGGTAAAGCTATTCTTTATCGTTCCCAAGGTCTTGGGTTCGATTCTCGCCTATATCGAATATTTATGTTGAACAGATACTAACGAGTATCCTTAGACTATATCAAAAAATAAAATAAAATTATAGCAATAGCTACATCTATTTTAACATTACCGTCGTACTTACTCTAACATAAATTATTATTTTCCACTAATATAAAAATAAATAGGTCCTGACAAAGAAAATACGTATAAAAATAAATAGGTCATTTTACCGACTATTTCGCTATAGAAAGTTAAGATTTTGTGTAAACCTCATAGCCACCGCTTATTATACAACCTACATAAAAATTTCTCTTCGCAACGCCGCCACTCCTGCAAATTTGTTATCCCTCTCAATCTCCGGTTAGTTTCTCTTCATTTTCTCATTATAACCAACAAATCGATTATTTTGTATTTTATAATTACTGTTTCAATTGCAAATATTTTCAATTCGCGTACTCTAAACCCTAAACCCTTGTTTTCACTTATGTTTTTCTTATTGTTTTTGCCTTCAAATTAAATTATGGTTGTTGAGTCACCGGTTATATCTGTTACTGAAATATTATTTGTAGAATTGTGTTACAAGTTTTGTTGTTAGATTTTATGTGCCTGAGTTTATTGCTGTACGACCCTTTGTAATCATTGTAATCGGAATTCATTCAGATTCTTGTCGTAATTTTGATTATCTGTTGTAAGTTTTGAGAAATTATTATTATGGTATATCGGTTTTACAAGCCTGCTATATTGACAATACTCGCAGTTGATTGTCCCGGTGAAAGATCTGTATAGAAACAGTAACAAGACAACAAATCACTTGTCTTATATTTATGTTTTTAGGAGTCAATTTATTCGTTCATGTGTCTGTGTGTTAATCTTTTGGTCAGTCAATATGTTGGTTCTTTGAGTGGCATGAGCGGAAAGGTGGGTGCCAAACAAGTTACTCTGTTTAAATTTGATTGTAATCTTGATTGTGTCTCTAACAGGGTATTTCAATGTTGAGTCCATTGGTTTATTCGCGGGGGGCTTTTTATTTTTGCTTTTGTTGTTTTCGTACTTCCATTTCTGTATACCGTCTGTCTTATTGGTGTACATGTGCGGTGCTTAAGGTTTTGTGTTTGTTTTTTTTTTCAGAAATGGCTCAAGATGCAGGGATGTTTATGGTTCAGCAAACTGTTGGCAGTGTTTTATGCTGCAAATGTGGTATTCTAATGGTGCCTAATGCTGCTAATATGTGTGTCAAGTGCTTGCGTTCTGAAGTTGACATAACTGAGGGTTTACAAAAGCATGTCATCATCATTCACTGCCCTGAATGTGATACCTACTTGCAGCCACCCAGGACTTGGATTAAAGCACAACTTGAATCAAGGGAACTCCTGACCTTCTGTGTTAAAAGACTGAAGAACTTGAACAAAGTTAGGCTGGTTCATGCGGAGTTCATTTGGACTGAACCTCACTCCAAGAGGCTCAAAGTCAGACTCAGGGTACAGAAGGAGGTTCTTAATGGTGCAGTCCTTGAACAAACTTATATGGTTGAATATGTTGTGCAAGATCAAATGTGCGAATCGTGCACTCGGGTGCAGGCAAACCCTGATCAGTGGGTGGCTGCGGTGCAACTAAGGCAGCATGTTTCTCATAGGAGAACCTTTTTCTTTTTGGAACAGCTCATACTTAAGCATGAAGCAGCTGCCCGTGCGATAAGAATCACGCAGATGGACCAGGGAATTGATTTCTTCTTTGCTAATCGCAGTCATGCTGTGAAGTTTGTGGAGTTTCTGGGTAAAGTTGTTCCGGTCAAGAGTAGGACTGATAAACAGCTCGTTTCCCATGACACCAAGAGCAATAGCTACAATTATAAACATACTTTCTCTGTTGAAATATGCCCAATCTGTCGTGAGGATCTGATTTGCTTGCCCCCGAAAGTTTCAGTCAGCTTAGGCAATATTGGTCCACTTGTGATCTGCACAAAAGTAAGCAACAATATTGCTTTGTTGGACCCCTTCACTCTGAGGCACTGCTTTTTAGATTCTGATCAATACTATAGATCGTCTTTTAAGTCCCTACTTTCTAGTAGGCAGTTAGTTGAATATATAGTATTGGATGTGGAATTTGTTTCCTCAGAGGTTAATATTGGTGGGTCAAAGTACCGTCTAGCTGATGCCCAAGTAGCACGAGTATCAGATTTTGGAACAAACGATACTATATTTTTTGTGAGAACGCATTTAGGTCATATTTTATCTCCTGGGGACAATGCTCTTGGTTATGACTTGCACGCAGCTAACACCAATGACATGGAACTAGATAAATACAGAGGACTTGACCTGCCAGATGTGATTCTGATAAAGAAGAGCTATGAGGAGAAACGTCTGAAGAAGCAAGGGAAACCTCGTTGTTGGAAGCTTAAATCACTTGGCATGGAAGTTGATGACTCTGCTAGAGGTAAACTTGATGACGAAAAGATGAACGATGAATATGAGAAGTTCTGTAGAGAAATTGAGGATAACCCTGAAATGAGGTTTAATATATCATTGTACCATAACGAAGAGTACCAGCCATCAGAAATGACATCTGTTGCTGATGGGGAGGACGACCCTTCCGTTCGTTTAGAAGAATTGCTTGCTGATCTTGATATAAGTGAAGCAAACCCCAACACAGCTGATGATGGCATGAGGGAGTGAGTCGAAGTTGGTTCAATATCAGTTTGAAGTCCAAGGGCCATTAGTAAGTATTAGTCTTTTATTTTGTATAAGTTGCCTCCATTCCAAAATTAACAGCATTGCTTGCACATGGAAGGCTGTCTCAAAATTTTAAGTTCACAATGAATGTGGTAGATTCATTTTATGTTTAATGCGTGCAATATATTAATCATTTTATGTTAAGATAAAAAATTAATATGGTACTATTGTTATTTCTGTTATAGTTCTGATGCACTATTAAATGTTAAGTGAATCAATCAAATGATTGTCTCATTAAAGTTAAAAGCTCCAATATTCTTGCAACAAAATTTAATTCTGAATTTAGACTTTAAGTTGAAAGATACTTGTGTATGTTTTACCTGATATATTTCCTTCTTTTTTGTTTCTCCTTTTATCTATTTTAGGTACAAGTACCGTTGATTCTGAAATTTTGATGAGAGTAGATGAAGATAAGTGATACAATTATATGCAAAAAGCATAGTTGGCTTTTTTATGTTGGTGAGAACTGTACTGCCATCAGAAGATGCAAGGTTTATTTGGTTTGTGACTTCTAAATTTCGTCGTAGGTGCAAAATTTTGCTCACATCCTCTGTTGAGTATTGCACTTGCTCGCGATTTTATCAATTTTTACCGTTAAAACTCTTATTGTTGCTAGTCTTGGTTTTGATGATAGTACTTATCAATTTGTTCGGTTAAACTCTATTTAAAGACAGTTGTTGATTTTGATGATAATAATACAGTCCTGTACTTTATCATTGTTATCCTGTTAGCTGGTTTCTATTGTTACGGATGATCCTGAAGAAGGATTACTCTTTGCGTTTGAGTGTGTAAAATTCAATGGTTTAGACGTTGCTTGTCAGTCTAGTAACAGTGATTGTGTTTGGAATCACTATAAATTAGCTAATATTTCTTGATGACTGAGAGATAAATACATCTGATAGGGGATATGGATGGTTTATTGCTTCTCTAGTAAGGATGATGATAAATTAAAGCATTGTAAATCTCATTGTATTCCGGTTCGTAGCTTGTTAAATTTGGAGAAGTCAACGCACTTGTGGGCTACTGTTGATAGATCACCTAAATGATAAATTACCTTGAAAGATTAAACAGAAAGCATTCACTTTAGAGATGCAGCACTTGCCACATTGAAGTTGGAAGTTGATATGAAAAAAGGTTTTTCAACTGGATTTTCGTTGGGGGTGGTGGTGGCAGGGTTAATTTATTAGTATAATCAGCCTCATGTTTGTAGTTGAAACGTGTGAAACCGAGTTACCAATGCTTACTGTAAGCTCATTATGAGCTTGAGGATTGTTGACATTTCATGCTAAATGCTTTCTCTAAGTTTCAGTAATTCAATAATATAGTAATGCAGCAATTTTCATATCCTTTAAAAATTTAGCAATTATATAAATGTTGGATCTTTTACAATTTATGAGGTGACATCACACATGCTAGTTTCTGTGCCTGGTTGCTTACAATGTTGTGGAAACATGACATGTTGGGGATATTCGGTATTGATGGCTTATGTTCTTAACTTAACCTACGGCAGAACATTCCCCACTAAACCTAGCTATGGCTACGGCTTAAGTCGCAACGGACATGCTCCTCTACGGTTTCTGTCAACTCCACCTTGTCACCTGCTTCCTCTTAGTCACCCTGGTTATCCGGGCTTTCTGCCACCTGCCGTACTAGTGCCGATCCTCATCACCTAGTCTACCCCCTAATAGACGCCACGTGTCTCTCCATCCTTAAATCCTAGATGATGACTCACCTAGACAAAGAAAAACATATAAAGAACTAACGAGAAAAAACCAAATAGCAAATACTCTGAATAATGGCTAAAATCGCTACGGGAAACCATTGAAACTCCTGACGGCCATCAATTGGGCTAATTTTATAAGGTACAGTTTGGTATTAGCATCTTACATTAGAAATTGCAGTTAAATAATTATTTTCTGGTAATAGTTGCACAAATATGCTTGTTAATTCATGTTCATTTTGTGTAGTCTTGTGTCCTTGTATAACCCTTGGACATAATATCTATAGAATAGGGTTCTTCCTCATATGCTTGTTACCTGTGAGCACCGACCCTATCATAAACTGTGAATTTTGTGGCATTTATTTATGGACAAGATATATAAGCATGAATGAGCAGGTAATCAACGGATGTCCTTATCTTGCTAGGCCCCACAACTTGTTTTCTACTGACTGAACATTTTGTTGATGGAATTGAATGGTTATAATCACAGAAAAATAACAATGTACTAAATGACCAGCTGAGCACCATAATGTGCGGGACTAATTGGATCATATGCTTGAATTGTTTTAGTTATCAGTCAGTTCAACTTAGCTACTGCTGTCTATCCCGGTCCTACTGTAGTTATACAAACTTCTTTCCTATATTATGAATCTTCTTTGAATACACGATACCTGGACTTGGCACCTCACTTTCGAATGGCATTGTGTTTATTAATGTGAAGTGGGAAACATGGAGGGAACCACAGACTTGTTGCTATTAATAACTAGTAACCAAGTGCATGGAAACAGGATTGCCCTGCCCACCATGCTACTTTACATTCTGGTCACATAAACTGGGCTGTGCCGAAAAAGTTACTTATTCCATGCCTTTGCTTTCCAGTCAAATTACCAATAATAATCTTGGTTGGGTGGCTCCTAATCTTATTTAAAGGAAACTAGTGGTTAGAAGTTGTAGTCTTGTAGAGGTCTGTGGGAACTAATATAAAAAGACTTAGGCTTGCCTTTGTCAACAAACTAGGAGTTTGGTAACTTGTCTACTTGTATTGTTATATGTAGATTAAGAGCCAGATATCTTACTGAATTTTCTTTCGTAATTCCCTCAGAGTTGGTATTTTAGGGAAAGCCTAGTGGACCTTGTGGTTAGAGATGCACAAAAAGCCTGGGCCCGAAAATCTGGCCCGGCCCGATCTGGTCAAAGCCCGGTCAAGCCCGGCCCGGTCAAAGCCCGGCCCGGTCAAGCCCGGGCTTTGGGCCATCAA
>PHNY01202645.1:10089-24027 GCA_003724115.2 Anethum foeniculum | reverse complement strand
ACTTGTCTTAGCAGTGAATAAGAACCATACATTGTTGCATAAGTGCATAACACAACTAAAACCGGTCTCTGTGGGAACGAACTCTACTTATTTATATATTGCAAGTTGATCACGTGCGCTTTCGTGTTTTCGACCTAACAAGAACCACGAACCACGAACAACTTTCATCCCTTCATTATGTATAACAATTTTACACCTACCGAAATCCAAAGCACCAACAGAAATAAGATTTTTCTTCAATTCAGAGCCATGTCTCACATCCAATGTTCTTACCACTCTATCATGCATCATAATCCTTATAAAACCTAGCCCCACCATTTTACAGGCATGGTTACTTCCCATCAATACGGTTCCACCTTCGACGCCTCTGTAGGTAGTAAACCACTTCCAATTCGGACACAAATGGTAAGAGCTACCAGAATCGAGAATCCACCTATTTCTGATTTCTCCTTCACTAGTGAATTAATAAAAATCATCACAGCCCCCTTCTTTCGAAGCATAACCAACCTCTTATTTTCCTTTACCTCTTATTTTCCTTGTACTTTTTCGATATTCTTGTTGTTATTGTTCTTCTTCTAAGTAACCCTTTTATTAGGACAATTTGCTTTATAATGCCCAGACTCACCACACTTGAAACACAGTTTCTTGCATTTTTTGATGTCACTAGCATGTTGGTTATTTTACATCATATCAGTAATTTTACCTAACATACAATCTATTCTCTTATAAACCTCTCCCATCTTAGGTCCCTCCCATCACAAAATTTAATCATTAAATAAATAAGCTTTGCGGTGTCTTAAATATTATAAACCTCATCCCAAAATTCTTCATCTTCGATTTTTGCAGAAATTTCTTCTCCAAGGTTTCTTATACGAACTCACAACTTCTGACCCATTATTTCCAAGCCATTAATAATACATTGGTAGCAAGTGCCTCCCTACACTTGGCTACTCTTTTCAATAAGATATAATGGTAAGAAAATCTAGTTTTGGCTACTTTTAATAACTCAAGTGAAGAATTCGCTCAAAACTAACCCAAGGGTTGTTCCATGATTTAAAAAAAATTTACAATATCTTTTGCCCTTTTATGTTTATCTTCAATCTAACTGAACTCGATTAAAAAAATCCTAAAAGATAATATCAAGAGTATGTACAACATATGGTGACCAAAAAATATGCATGTGTACCTTTTCAATCTCTCTTCCGGCTAATTTACAATTTATAGCATTGTCAGTTAGAACTTGGAGAATGTTTGAAGGTCTAATTTCTTCTACGACTTTGAGCAAAAAGGTTATAATCATTTTTCCCGACTTCTCTACACCTACAAAAAAAAGTCAGATTACTTATCATAATTCTTTGTAGATATGCCCAACAATATCATTTATGTGTCGTTACTTGAGTATATTATATATTTGCATACCTTTAAAATTATCAGTATATGAAAACATAGAACCACGAATGTTTGTTGCATGGCATTAATCAATGGGTTGTGTTTTATATTTGTCCAGTCATCAGACACGATAGAAACTCCATTAAGAAATCAGGTGTCTTTCATCAAGACAAGATCTTTTTTTATATCTGTTTTACACTCATCTAGTAACATAAATTTGGCTTTGTCGTATGAAGGACGTTTATAATCTTTGGGGGCATGGTTCACTCCTTTAATCATTGCAATAAAATCTGGACTCTTTAGTACGTTGAAAGGTATACCATTAGCGTATAAAACTCTCTCCACAAGCAAATCAATGGAATATCTTTTCATTGGTTTAAATGAGTCTGCTATGAATTTTTCATTTGGTGAAGCCCTTTATGAATTCTTGATGGTGGATCTTGTATCAGAGAGAGAGAGACACTTTCCTCTTCCGCATCTTCAACTATTTTCCTAATTCTTTGAAGTTAAATTCAATTGGTCAACAGTACGAAACACCGTGGATTTGAGCCTTCTTACCATGTCAAGCACCAAGAAAAATTTTCTTTGTGAGGCGACAAACGCGAACGCCTATGGCACCACCCCCTCAAGGGGCACCAAAATGCATATGTAATATTACGATGAATTTATGATCATATATTTACATGCATTTGATTTGTTGTTGAATATTAAAACCATTATTTTAATTGTATTATTGTACACTGATTTGAATGTATGTAAATTGTTTCTTTACTATTTTGAAAAAATAGGGCACTATTTCAAAAATTTGTCTGGGACACCCAAATCTCTAGGGCCGGACGTGAAGAAAAATGATAATAGATTCTAGTGTAAGAACTTGTAAGAGTTCTCTTACTGTGGCGATGTGTTTATTTTATATCTAACCGAAAGCACACAGTGTCTGTTGCTAGTACAAAGTGGCAAGTGCAAGTTGTATCCACAAGGAGACAAGCTCTATCAATTTCAACTCAATTACTATAGATTGTTTCAAGAGCAAAATGACCGTGTAAAAAATATTTAACTAACTAAGAATTAAATCTAAATTAACACTAAACTAATTAAGCTAAACAATGAATATAAACACCTAGGGCAATCAGGTCCATCATGCTCACACAATAACTGGCTTCTAAACTGCAGTAATAAATGTGATCACATAACCAGAGTATGCTAATCTTTTCCGAGCATTAACACTCTCGAAATATTCTTGCACAATTTATCACTTCTAGTAATTTGATCGGTTAGGTAATTAGAGCAATTGTTAATCTCTCCCGAGCATTAACACTCTCAAAAATCCAATGTTACTCCCTCTCTCACTTTCAGTTCTGCTAATCGTATGTGTCCCTCTAGTAAGTAAAATCTCCCGATCTATTACTCCTATTTGCATAGAATTCATTCATGATATCAACAGATTACACAAATTAATAATGAAAAATATAATCAATTAGAATTAACCATAATCAATCAAACTACTGTGAAAATCATGCCAAGATTATAGTGCAAACATGGCTTCCCCTTTTATGCCCTAGAAAATGACTACTCGCTAATAATTACACAAATAAAACAACTAATAAAAGAAAGAAACTTAATTAAGCTAATAAGAACAGATAAGAAAATCAGATAAGAAAACAAGTAATCTTCAATCCTGTCACAAGACTAAAATCCATGGCTTTCTTCTCTGTATATAAAACCCTAACTATTCCCTACTCTACAATAATACGTATGTGTCTAAAACTCATCATCCAATCTGATCCCTCCTCTAATAATACAAGTATTATATTGTTGGGTGGTGTCAACCCAAGTACCATATCGAAGATAATAGAAAATTATCTAGTATATAGAGCAGTCAATTAATCCATTAGAATTAGGCCTTTTGGGATGTGCCCAAAAACAAATACGTGGGGGCCTGGCCTAAGGCGGACAATATCATACTATTGTGGAGTTATGACTCGCTCACGGCCCAACAAGTGGTATCATAGCCAAAGGTTCGAATCTGGACCTTGTGGGGGTAATGGGCTGCGGTTATTACGATGTGGGTGGTTCCCCTCAGTGTAAACGCGATTGGGAGATCTATCGGGTTCCTTGCGGCGGAGTTAAATATAGACAGATTAATCGCAGGTGCAAGACCACGAAATTTATGGTTCTTGGTTTGAGGGGAGGATTATTAGGTGGTGTCAACCTAAGTACCAAATCGAATATAATAGAAAATTATCTGGAATATAGAGCAGTCAATTAATTCCATTAGGATGAGGCCTTTTAGGATGCGCCTAAAAACAAATCCGTGCAAGCCTGGCACAAAGCGTACAATATCATACTATTGTCAAGTTATGGCTCGCTAGCGGCCCAACATATATTATTCTAATAAAATTACAAGTCAGACTTCTAAATCGAGTAGGATTCTTTTGTAAAAATTTGTAGCTCTCTGTTTTCCTTTGTTTCTAGGTAGATACAGTTAGATTCTCCTTATTGGACCATCTATGAATTAAAGAGAATGCTATAAGTTTCGTGTGGACTGTAAGATCGTCTAAATCTGACTTCTACAACTCAGGATATGGTCCAAACAGTGTCAGTAGCCAGTAGCCCGTGTAGCCCATTTATTCCAAATTTTCTTCTAATTTCACTCCAAAATAGGACTTTTTCCTCCAAATCCTTCCAAGTCATGGATTCTTTATTTCCTACAATATAACATTAAAATCTATCAAATAAAAATCCAAATCAATGCAAATAAATAAATATGAGAATAAAATCATCTAAAATATACATAAAAATATACTCTATCGAGTGGTTGCATGTCCATTTTTTTACACTTCCCAGATTTTTCCCGTCAGCGTTGGCATGTATTTCTACTTCAGAGAGTAGTGGTTTCAATAATTCGCTTGACTGCTATTCATCTTTAGATCTGATTTTTTTTCAGTTAGATATGCTTCTATATATTACTGGTCTTTATGATATTCCTCAGTTTCTTGCACAAGTTGTTCTTCAACGGGACATTCTGATTGTTTTCCAAAAGTCATAATTGTATAGCTGTGGAATATGAGTATTAGTTTAGGTATATGTATAGATGTATGTTACATGACTTTATATATTATAAGAAAGGGATAATTAAGTAATTTGTAATTAAGGATTGTCTTCAAAATGGTAAGAATTGTGAAAGATTAAGTGAATCAAAATTTTTGATGTTTAGTATATATAACGGAGTTTTTCAAATTTATTGGATGCATAAATGATAGTTTTGTTGGGCCTTAATGAAGTACTATAGTATTATTGATTGTGATTGGTGACCAAAATTACCGTATATACCAACTTGGTAAGATTCAAAAGTTACAGATACGAAGGAATAAGCTCGCTTACAAATATTTGTTATACATATCTATTTTTTAACCAAAGGTATCCCTTTGGTTAGATTTTGTTATTTTCATCGCAATATTTTTCCTATGTTATATTATTAATTATGTTATATTATTAATGTCAATTCTTATGCCTAACTCTAGGGACCCTTTTAGAACTTATTTGTGTATTGGTTAATTTAATTTTTGATTAGCATGGCATTATTAGGTATTAATCTTCTATTTTTGCTATTCTAAGTATGAGAACGGCTTTATATAAAGGAAAGAAAAACGGGAGCTTCTCTAACATTAAAGCCTTTATTGTCTAAATGTTCAAAGTCATCTATGCATGTTCACTAGTTAAATGATAAATTTTCTTAAAAAGAAAGAAAGTCCTTATTGCGGTTATTATATTCGAATACAATTCATAGACGTTGACGTTATTTTTGACAAAAAAAAATTATGCAGTTTGTTGGTATTCATCTTTAGTCATCTGTCCAATTTTTGTCATTATTAAATTTTTGAATTTTTTATTATCATTTTCAATAACACATATTTTGATTTTCATATAATTTTATGGTTAAATGATATAATAATAATGATAATAATAATAATAATAATAATAATAATAATAATAATAATCTCTACAAATTTTGTGATTACTTTTATTTTTCATCACATGTACTTGATATTTTTTTTTGAAATAATATTCATGATATAATGTATAACCCTTTTTTTATATTTGATTTAATTCATCTTATATGATAATTAATAATATATTTAGGAGATCAACATGAGATCAACACAACTCAAATTATAAATACAATAATTCTACGACATAAAAAAATTTCAAATAAAGACAACATAAATCAACACAACTTAATTATAAATCTAATAATTTATTAATGTCAATTACGTTATATATAGTTACAACCTTATAAATTATTAATACATAGTTAAATGATCTTTATTTACAATAATGTTTCAAGTCGGAGTAATCTCGTGGTGTATTTAATTTATAATTTAAATTTTATTCATGATTTTAGTAATAATTAAATGTTTAGTATGAAAATAAATAAAATCAAATGCTCAAATTCGATATAATATATGAGTTCAATTAGGATCACATGATGATTTTGCATCCGTTTAAAAATAACATAGATTAGTTAACTCTAATTAGTTGAACAATAACCAATCTTATAATTAAATATATTTGCCTAGATAGTAGACCATTATATACGGTTGCAATTAAATATAATTCAATCTTATAAATGACTTTTTTAGTTTTAATACGTATATATATTAAATTTAACAATATACTAGTGCAGTGTAATATGTTTGTTAATATTTTTATAGTTTAGTTAACTTTGATGTTCAGTTAAAATTTTATTAAAATATTTTTTAAATTAGTATAAAACTCTTCGGAGAGCATTAAGATGAGGCACTCTCAGAGTCTGACTTAGACAATAAACCACAAATGAAATGTCTCGCTAAAAAACTGTTATATATAACAATTTTTCAACAAATTTCCGATAAAACTTCTAGTAACTCCCCATCATAACTACAAAGTCAAGAGGAAGTGATAATGATTTGGCATTTTCTAGTCCAACCTCGACAAGCATGTTATGAACAAATTTATGTTGTTGAAAGAATACTCCATCATTTATCATGTGAAATTCTAAACCCAGATAGTATTTGGCTAGTCCTAAAACTTTAGTTGAGAAGTAGAAATGAAGGACATATTTGATATATTCAATCAACTCATTGTAATATCTAGTAATTTTTAGAATCTATATTATATTATAATAGACGAAACATCAAAAATTTGGTGATCGGTCGGTACGGTACGGTACGGTACTTGCTAAAATTACTTAATTTCCTTTACTTTATTATTCATGTTATTTTACTTAATTGCCTATATTTAATTATTTTTATGACCTATATACTTTAAAGTTATATTACTCCTAATTAGTATATAAACCAATTACTTTTTTCAACTACAACAAATTACCTTTTTTATTTTCCAAACTAAAACACCTTTTTTCCCAAAAATATCATGGAAAACTCTGTTTAATAAAATAAAATATCATAATTACTAATTACTCTTATTTTAATCATAATTAGTATACAAATTAATTACCTTTTTCAACTAAAACACGTTACCTTTTTTTATTTTTCTCAACTAAAACACCTCATTTACCAAAAATATTATGGGCAAATTTATTTATTAAAATAAAATAAAAACATGTTACCTTTTAAAATAAAACTTATTACCATTTATAAACCCACCAATAAATATCCATTATACTGTATTTTACAATCTTTAATACGCATCTAGAAATACTATACACATAAAAATACAAATTATACTATATTTTACAATCATAATATTGTCTCTTCTAAATAAAACATGTTACCTTTTAAATTGAATTAGATTATCTTTTATAAACACAACTAATTATACTATATCTTATAATCATTAATACACTTTCATAAATACTATATAGTACATCTTCTGAACATTAATAAAATATAAAAAAATTCACCTATTTCTTTTTAAACCTTTATAATTAATACAACAACTTTTCAAAATTAATTTAACCTATTAAAAAACAACCTGTGCATCGCACGGGATATAAACTAGTAATAATAATAATAAAAGAACAATAGAATAAAAGGATTAAAAATAGATTAAAAAAATATGACAAAATTTAATTAAAATAAGAGTTTAAAATATGGATCAGGACTTGAATATAGCAGATAACTAGTAAGATTAGAGTTAGGGTTACAAGACATTATGTACATCATATTCTCTATTTCTCTCGTAGCAAAATATCACGTGCCTTTGTAAATCTCTTTAAAGATGATTGTTTCTTTTCTTCATCCTCTGTATCAAAATTCGTAGAGTTTTACCACACACAATTCAACAATCTTATAAAATTCATCAAAAATTGATTTTTCGTTAATTTTGGACTTTTTGGAAAGATTTTTTGTTCTCTAAAACTGTCATTGTAAAGCCTAATGTAGCGCAATATGTAATAGAGGTAATATAACTAAACTAGGATAGGAAATAGGTAAGTAATATTAAACCTATGAAGCACAGGAATCCTGAATATTGAAGACAGGATAAATGCAAAGAATCAAAACATGATCCTGAAGGTTGAAGTCTGTAACAGAGTCACGGAAAGAATTTCATTAACATGTTCAAGCCTTCGTGAAGAAATAAAGATCAAAAGACCTTCAATTGCAAGGAAGTATGTTGGTTCAAGTATTGAAGATCACAGGATTTCAGTGGATGAAGCATGGAATGACCTACAGGCAATATCAACTCAGAAATGGATAGAAGTCAAGTGAATTCAATTCAGTGTTAGTTGTTTTTGAACCAGACCAGTGCACTAAGCGTCAACAAATCAGAAAAGGGTTTACTTGATAAGTCAGAAGAGATCATTTTGATATAACAGAGAGTGGATCAAGAACTGCAGAAGATTGGAATACAATTCAAAGAATAACTTGAAGAAAAATCTTTTAAGTCAAAACCTTTCACTCTAGGCGCCACTGGACCTTCAAGCAACACTCTTGGCGCCACCATAAGGAAAAGATGCAAATCTAATCTAAGTTATGGACTTAGTGGAGCCACCAAGGAGTTATAACTTCACCCTTGGCGCCACCTCACTTCGAGCACACCCTAAGCGCAATATTGGCCTTGCAGGATTTGTACAAGTGATATAAACTACTCTAGGCGCCATCAAAGTCTTCACTCTTGGCACCACCTGCAAGAAAAGAATTTGGTAAAGTAATGATCACTCTAGGCGCCACCAAAGGCTATACTCTTGGCGCCACTTATGCCTTGATCAATTCCATGATTTATGCAGCAATTTAATTGTCTTTGCTACAATTATAAGTCACGTAATTAAATTGACAAAGTCTACACTAAAAGACACAATTTGAATTCATTTCAATTGTTATCTTCCTCAGCTGCCAACTGCAAATATGAGAGCTCCATTGAAGGCGATTTATTTTCTTAAGCTTGTATTTATATTGTTATGCTGTCGAATTTATTGTAGCTAATCATTATTAATTAAAGTGTAGCAAACTCAAGGTTTATATTAATACAACGATATATTCCTCGAACTTGTTTGTGTTTAATTCGATTCCGTAACTAAACGAAGAACTCAAAAAGAAATCGAATTATTTGTGACTATTGTATTCAACCCCCCCCCCCTCATTCTACAATACTTTGGGACCTAACAATTGGTATCAGAGCTTGTTGATTGATATACGAATCAAGATCCCGGTGGTTTAGACCAAGCAAACAAGTTATTGAAAAAAATTTCGAAATTTTTTAATTTTCAAAATTTTCAATTCTCGAAATTTTTTAATCTTAAATATTTTATTCCGCCAACAAAGATGAGTACCCAGAAGATTGGTAGTATCAAGGTTCCACCCTTTGACAGAGACAACTATAATTTGTGGAAAAGAAAAATGGTTCTGTACATTAAAGCTTCAAATCCACTGTATGAGAGGATATTGCAGAATGGTCCATATATACCAATGGATTTTGTTCCTGAATCTACAACGACTGAAGGAGTGCGAATCCTAAGAACTTCTACTCCCAAGGATCCCTCCAGATACACGAAAACTGATAAGGAACTGATCCGGTTGGATATGAGTCTACAACTCATTATAGTGGAAGCCATGGATACAGACATGAGTCATCAAATTATGAGTTCTCTCATTGCAAAGGAGATGTGGGATACAATGGAACTGCTAATGGAAGGAACTGCATAAGTGAAGGAGAATAGGTTGGATATTCTAACGTCTCAATATGAAGCATTTAAGTCACAGCCAGAAGAAAATTTATCTTCAGTTTTTGAAAGATATACCAAGCTACTGAGCGAGTTGAAATTACAGGGAAAGACTTATCCCCTTCGTGAGACAAACAGGAAGTTCATGTTGACTCTAACGCACTACCTCGAACAGAAGAATACATCCATCAGGGAAAGACTGGATTTTGTTACAATGCCCCTGGATGTGATTTATGGGAAATTAAAAAAATACGAGCTAGAACAAGAACAGAGAGCCATAATCTATGGTTCATGTTCTGTAGACAACAAGAATACAGCACTGGCAAAAACCACTGTTTTGGTTGCCATTGAGCCTAAAAATTCTGAAACTAAAGTGGTATCCCCTAAAGCTGGAAAGGAACTGGTAATAGCAGAAGTTGTGATTGATCCTGAAGAGCAAAGTGAATTTTATACTTAAGAAANNNCTGATGAGTCAATGGCTTATATGGCTTCTAGATTCAAGCATGTACGCTTCAGGAAGAATCCCAACTACAAAACCAAGAGCTCAGTGGCCAGATATTCAAAGGGAAGCTATTCATCAGGGAACAGTTCTGAGGAGGTTACAAGCCAAATTGGGTTGACCGGAGTAAGACAAGATGTTAAAACTGCAATGAACTTGGGCATTTTGCAACTGATTGTAGGAAGCCTAAGCAAGCAACTGCAAGGAAAAAAGTTATGAAAAGAAATAAACTTATGAAGATCTGAGGAGGCAAAATGAGAAGCTGAAATAGAAGTTGAATGCCAAAAGGGGAAAGCTTATATAGCTGAAGGAAAAATCTGGGATGACACTGACTCTGATGAAGATGAAGAGTATGGAAATCTTGCACTTATGCCAGACTCTTCAGAGGAATCAGTTGAATCATCACATGTTCCTATTCTAACCATTATTGACATGTCAAATGATGAGTACAAAAATACTGTTCAAGATATGAGTGTAGAATTGTTTAATATTCACATAAGCATGCTAGCATATGAAATAGAAAATGCTAAATTAGTTCAAAAGATCACTAATCTAGAATCTAAAAATGAAGAACTAAGCTTGCTTGTAATCTCTGTAGAAGATCTTCAACAAAAAAATGTTTACTTAGAAAACAAGGTCAAGTGTAATGCTGAAATAGAAACAATTCTTAGGAATCAGATTGCTGAGTCAGATTAAAGCTAAAAGTTTTTCAGACATCTGCTAGGACTGCCAAGGAGATCATAGACAATCAAGAAATTAGCACTAAAGTGGCTATAGGCTTTGATTACTCTAAGAAGGCAGGCAAGAGACATGTTGATTTTTTTGAGACCCCTGTATTTGTCAAAGAAACTATACCACATGTCATCAAGGATGTCGAGTCCCCAGTTTTTGTTAAACCAGTTTCAGAGTCCCTAGATGAACAAAGTTTGTTAATCAAGGAAAAGTTGCTTGTTGAGGACTTAAAGAAGAAGGTAGAAGAGGATTCCCCTAAAACACCTAAGGCTTCAATTAAAAATGATAAATCTAAAACTGAACAAGGTAGCAAGGTAGAAAAACAAGGACCTGAATCACTTAAGAAATCAGATAAAATTGAAAACCCTATATTTGAACAAAGTGTTAAGGTTAAAGCAAAGAAAAACAGGAATGGGAAAGTAGGTATTAATAAAAAGAATGATTTTGCATCTTCCCCATCTGCATCTAGAAAATTGTGTAATAATTGTAATTCTGCTAGACACCTTACACATGCACGTACTAAGTTTATAGTAGAAACTGTTGCATCTTCTAGTATGCCTGCCATGCCTAACATGCCTAGTTTTCATGAGCCCTGTGGCGTAATAGGATTTATGTCATGTGTTTTTCTTACCATGTCGGAATTCTTTAAATCATATCATGCAAATGCTAGCACTTGCACTGACACTAAGACAAACATGAGTAGTGAGCACGTATAGGCGAAGACTGTAGTACCTCTTAATCCAAGGAAGGATACACCTATCTCTAAGTCTAATGATACTCATGTCAAGACTAACACTGAGAAGGAAACAGTCGACGTGAAAGTTAAGCATGTTAAGATTAATTCAAATGTTGATCATATTGTAACCCCTAAACCTTTAGGACCCAAACATGTTTGGGTATCAAAGTCTTCTTAATCAATTTGTGATTGCAGGGTAAGGTACAAAAGCAAAAGGTCATGTGGATTCTTAACAATGGATGTTCTAGACACATGACAGGAGAAAAGTCCCCCCTCACAAATGTGGTTGAGAAAGCCGACCCTATAGTTACCTTTGGAGATGACAGCAAAGAAATTACTACGGGATATGGCAATTTGGAAATTTTGAATGTCATCATTGAAAACATCTCTCTTGTGGAATGATTAAAGCACAATCTTCTCAGTATCAGTCAGCTTTTTTGTGATAGAGGTTACAATGTTGATTTTAGAAAAGAAAGGTGTTTGATCTCAAGCACGAAAGATGAGAAGTTTGCTCTACAGGGAGTAAGAAAAGGTAATATGTTCATAGCTGATCTAAGTTCTACCTGTGATGGTGTAGTGCAGTGTTTCTACAGCAAAGCTTCATCAAACTTGAGTTAGTTATGGCACAAGAAGCTTTCACACTTGAATTTCAAGACAATGAACTCTTTAGTAAAAAGGGAATTGGTGAGAAGACTACCAGAGATGGAATTCTGTCAAGAAGGACTCTGTGAAGCATGTGAAAAGGGGAAAAAGAAAGCATCACACAGAAGCAAGGAAATGACAAGCATCACTGAATCTCTACAGTTAATCCATATGGATTTGTTTGGTCCAATAAATATCTTGTCAGTGTCAAAGAAAAGATATACTTTAGTGATTGTCGATGACTACTCCAAGTACACGTGGGTGCTATTCTTACATTCTAAGGATGAAGCACCTCAGATAATCATTGATCACATAAAGAAGATTGAGTTAGAAGTTGACTTACATGTGCAGAAGATCAGATCAGACAATAGAACTGAATTCAAGAATACGGTTTTAAATGAGTTTTGTACAGAAAAAGGTATTTCTAGACAGTATTCAGCACCAAGAACTCCACAACAAAATGGAGTAGTTGAAAAGAAGAATCGTACTTTGATTGAGGCTGCAAGGACTATGCTTACTGAATCAAAACTTCCTCTCTACTTTTGGGCTGAAGCAGTCAACCCAGCTTGCTATACTCAGAATCGTACCCTGATTAACAAAGATCATGAGAAGACTCATTATGAGATAATAGCGAACAAGAAACCATCACTGAAATACTTTCATGTGTTTGGAGCTAAATGCTTTATGTTAAAAGATGGAAATGAGCATCTGGGAAAGTTTGATGCTAAAGCTGATGAAGGAATATTTCTTGGCTATTCTCTGGAATCTAAGGCATACAGGGTTTATGTGATTGTAGATCAAAAGGTGATTGAAAGCCTAAATGTAACGTTTGATGACACCAAACATGGAAGCCTGCAAAAGAAAAAGGATTCTGAATCTCTGGAATTTGAAAATCTTTCAGATTATCCTTTGGATGATGAAGAACCTGAAGTTGCTCCGTTAATCGATGTCAACAATAATGAGAAAGATTCTGGTCCAAGTGGAGATAGTGGTGGCAATACAGATCATACAGACAGTGCCACTGGATCTACTGAACAAAGAACAGAATATAGCAACTCAAGAGGAGCAGGAGAAGGATCTACTATTCACACTCAACATCAAGCTGAACAAGGGGAGACATCAAGATCACAACTGCCTAGACAAAGGGCTTGGAGTAGAGACCATCCTTTTGAGTTGATCATTGGTGATCCTGACACAGGAGTGAGAACTAGAAGGGCCACTCAAAATGAATGTCACTTTTCAGGGTTTCTTTCAGAAATGGAATCTAAGAAAGTGAATGAGGCACTTGAAGATCCCGATAGGGTTATTGCAATGCAAGAAGAACTCAATCAGTTCAATAGGCAGAAAGTATGGAAGCTGGTACCCAGACCTATAGACAAATATGTTATTGGCACTAAATGGGTATTCAGAAACAAATTGGATGAAGATGGCATTGTAACGAGAAACAAGGCCAGACTGGTTGTTAAAGGTTATTCTCAAGAAGAAGGAATAGACCATGATGAAACATATGCAATAGTAGCTAGAGTTGAGGCCATCAGGATGTTTCTGGCATTCGCTACACATTCAGACTTCAAAGTTTATCGAATGGATTTCAAAAGTGTATTCCTGAATGGAGGGCTAGAAGAAGAAGTGTATGTGGAACAACCTTCAGGTTTTGAAGACCCTAATCTGGTGGACTTTGTATATCTTATATTCAAAGCACGCTATGGACTCAAGCAAGCACCAATGACATGGTATGACACTCTATCAGAATTCTTCCTTGAAAATGGTTTTACC
>PHNY01202645.1:0-10056 GCA_003724115.2 Anethum foeniculum | reverse complement strand
TATGTTGACGATATTATATTTGGTTCTACTAATGATGATCTTTGCAAGAGATTTTCTAAGCTAATGCAGAGTAAGTATGAAATGAGCATGATGGGAGAGCTGAACTTCTTCCTTGGACAGCAAGTGAATCAAAGGAAATATGGTATATTCATTTGTCAATCCAAGTACATCAGAGATCTTCTCAAGAAATATCATCTGGAAGATTCAACACCAGCTAAAATTCCAATGCCTACAGCCACTATGCTTGATCAGGACAAAACTGGTAAGAAAGTTGACATCACAAGCTATAGAGGTATGATAGGCTCATTATTATATCATACTGCAAGTAGGCCAGATATTAGGTTTGCAACATGCTTATGTGCTAGGTTTCAGTCTGACCCTAAAGAATCTCATCTTATAGCTGTTAAGATAATATTTAGATATCTTAAGGGGACATCAAATCTTGGTATTTGGTACCCTAAAGGTACAGGGTTTGATCTTGTTGGCTATAAAGACTCAGATTTTGCAGGTTGTACGATTGATCGGAAAAGTACTTCAGGAAGTTGTCAATTTCTTGGAAGAAGATTAGTGTCCTGGTATAGCAAGAAGCAGCACTCAGTATCCACTTCAACTGCAGAAGCTGAATATATAGCTTCTGGAAGCTGTTGTGCTCAGATCTTGTGCATTAGGAACCAACTCTGAGACTATGGACTACTGATGTCAAAGATTCCCATATTTTGTGACAATACAAGTGCCATAACAATCTCAAACAACCCTGTTCAACACTCAAGGATAAAACACATTGATATCAGGTATCATTTTATTAGAGAGCATGTCACAAATGGTACTGTGGAATCACATTTTGTACCCACAGAGAAACAAATTGCAGACATCTTCACTAAACCACTTGATGAATCCACTTTCTCTAAGTTGGTTGGTGAACTTGGGATGTTAAATCTTTCTAGTTAATCAACTAGAAGCAATAACTGCAATCTTTCCCTAATGAATTCAAGAGTTGGTCAATTTCAGTATTTTTAGGACTCTTATATTCATTTACCAACATTTAATTCTCGTAACTCAAATATTTATATGCTTGTGTTTAACTGATAAATCTTTAAGCATATAAATATTCTCATTTTATTTGAAAATAATTTAATTATAGAATTTAAACATTTTTGGTTAAATTGCGGAAGTTAAATTATGAGTAAAATAATTAGAAGCATAATTTATTTCTTTAAAATCATAATATTATCAATTAATGATAATTGTTGTGATTTTATAAATAAATTGTGAGTTTATGATTTTAGTGGATTAATAAATCATTCCATATTTAAAGATTCACTAAAATTAAATAACTGTAGCATAAATAATTTTAATAATTTATTAATATATGTCAATTAGTGATGTATTGTTAATAAGTTAGAAAATATTATTTATGATCTTTTAATTCTCATTTAAAATTAAGTTTGAATAAATGGGAACTTAATTTCATTTTAATTCAACTTAATTCGAATTGAGAAGTAAAATTTGTGAACTTAAATTTTTCCCAAGTCAAAGGATCAGTAAGCGCAACTTGTTATCAGGACACTGGTGGCGCCATCTATGAGGACTTAGTGAAAAATTCACTAAGTACTAAAGGTTCCCTGTAGGCGCAACCTACA
The DNA here is from genome assembly GCA_003724115.2 of Anethum foeniculum. NCBI lineage: Eukaryota > Viridiplantae > Streptophyta > Magnoliopsida > Apiales > Apiaceae > Anethum > Anethum foeniculum. The sequence continues at coordinate 8,416 of PHNY01202645.1, read as the reverse complement.
GTACTTAGAAATTTTTCTAAGTACTAGAGGCGCAACCTAAGGCACCTCTATAGGCCCATGTTGGCGCAACATGGATCACTAGAGGCGCAACTACAGTCAATAGACAGTAATGCCCTCCAGAGATACCCTGTAGGCGCAACATGGTTGTTAACTTGGCGCAATCACACTCTTGTCCGCTGTAGGCGCAACCAGCTTCACTTAGGAATTATTTTTGAGGATTGTATGAGTATATATAGGCGCAGCTTGACTTTACTTAATCATTTTCATTCGGTGATATACACACATACTTACAGAGGCGCAACAAGCGATTTGAGGATCAAAAATTTCTTTTTGCTCGTTTATAAACGTTACTCTGTCAAAATTTATACTGAAACTAGATTATTGAAGCCCAAAGAATTGTCTTTCATTTAATATAAACTTCAATTAGTTTCATATTGATTTTCAGATCAAACTTGGATTCGAGCTTTAGACCACTAAGGCCATCTTTGGCCTGGGTCTTTATTTGAAATTGTGTTTTCTCCTGAATTGGTTATTGTACTTCGAATTATAGAGTGATTTGACTGTTATTAACTTCTAATCTTTTAATTTGCTTAATAATTTTTGTGTGAGTTAAAATTAATATAATTTGTGATTTAAATCTCAAATATTATTATCCACTTTTTATTTAAAATGGCTAATAATTTTGAGATTCGAAAAATGAATTATATTTCGATTTTAGAAAATGATCCCGAAAAAAATGGTGTTTTTTTAAAAAATGGATCCGTTTTCTAAACGAACACTTGATGGTGAATTATGCTCTAACTACTAACGTTCAGTTAAATTTTGACCTATTTAGACATGTCCACAGTATAGCTGAAGACTCTTCTGAAGGAAACCAGCTAGGGCTTGAATTTCAGATTGTTGATCAGACTATCAGAATCATAGAGGATGATTTAAATGAACATCTTCACCTTCCTCGTGACAAGCAAGCTGGAGATAAAAAATTTCTACTGGTCATTGAACTGCACATTGGACAATGGAAGGGTACTAGGAAAGCTGTATAAACATCACTTGCCTAAAGAATGTAATCTGTTCTATAATATAATCTCTCACACACTGTCTCCAAAGATTAGTGGATTCCATGAGATAACATGGTTTAACCAAGTGGTGGGAATGGCAGTAGCTCAGAACATTAGGATCAACCTTGGCCATCTATTCATGGAAGAAATTCTAGAGAATCAAGCTCTTGGCCAAAGTTTCTGCCTGTATCCAAGGTTTTTGCAGATTGTTCTGAATGGAAGACTCTCTAATGATCTGAAAGCACTGTTTGCAGGGTCCAAGTTAATTGATTCTCCAATTCTGACCAACAAGATAGTGCAAGGACTAATCAAATACAGAGACTATCCAAACAACAATAGGGGCAGAGATCAGGTAACTTTGACCGATTTTATCAAAAATTTCTTTACAACTATTGCCATTCCACAGGTACAAGTGCCAGTTGAACAGGAAGCAGAACAAGTCCAAGAACCCATCCTTCTAACACAAGAAGCTGAAATGCAACCAGAACAAGAACAAACTCCACAAGTTCAAGAGCAGGTAACTAAAATGGCCACTGAAGCTACTCAAACTGAACCTGTGACTGAATCTGAGCCTCTGCAACAAGATGACAATGTCTATAGGCCAGACTTCTCTTAATTCAGGTCCTCAGGTATGGATGTTTCAGGTAACAGTGGTACATTTGACAATGTTACTGATTTAATTAATATTAGCTCTTTTGAAGTTGATCACCATCACACACAACTACTACAAGAGCAAATTGAAGACAGTTGTATTGACTTTGGTGAACCCCCAAGTCATGACCAACCACTTGATCCAAACACTCAATCAGAAATTCCCCTAAACCAACCCTGAAAAGAAAAGAACCAACGTCGAATGAGGGAGCTGAGGGAGAAACTGCTAACTAAGCAGCAAATAAGGAAGGTATTATGAGTGAACACGTAGCTCTGCCTCCTCTGAAGAAAAGCAAAACACTATCAGAGGCATCTACTGACCATCATACATCTTCTCCAAAAGATGTATTGGCTAAAAAGGCATTTAAACAGTCTCTAGATTTATCTTCTCAACAAGATGAGTCTATTGAAATTCGCGTCGGCCATGGCATCTGAATGAGTGTCACCACCTCAACAACCTAAAGAATCCATTGCACTTAGTGAGGTTGCACACACTCAAAAAGAATTGATGGAAACAGAAGGTTCGACCATATTAAGGTTATAATCTTCTGATATTGCTCCTTCAATAGACAACTTGCCTTCACAGGTGTTAGGAGAGGGTGTTGTTGTTACTGCTACTGAAAGTACAGCACCTACATCCCCAAGACTAATAAACCTGGATGCATCTGCAGATAGGGGATCCAACATAGGCGCGGATGAGCAACCTATTGGTAATGATCCAGATTCAACTGGTGAACCTAAAGGGAAAATGTCTTCATAGACATTTGAGAGAACTGAAGATCAGAATGCCAATATGACGGCTTCAGTTACTCTCACAGAGATTTCATCTCTGAAAGAGTCATCTAAGGATGACAGTGAACTTGTTTTGAATAAGGACGGGGATTTATGAACTCCCATTGTACCACTGCTAACCTCCTTAAGGGCATCTCCAGTGATTTCACTTGCAGGTACCTCTGGATCTAAGAGCTTTGAGAGGAGTGAAACACAAACCGAGAGGTTGAGTGACACCCCTAACCCTAAACCGAGTAAAAGAGTGTCGAGTGAAACACTGCGAGAGCCTTTAAGTGAGAAACCCACCAATCCAAATACACCTCAAATTGACATGTCCAATTACATTACAATCTCAGATTTGAAAGCAATTTTGAATGATAGGGATGAGAAGTTCTACAAGTGTTAGGAAAAAGGGATAGAGAATTGTATGAAGTCATTGCGGCCAAGGAAAGAAAGTATATGAAAGAAATAAGGGTCCGGGATGCTTCGATTGAAAATCTGAACTCAAAACTACACATTGGGGAGCAGGAGCTAGCTAACAACAAAATAATAATGGAAGAAGTGTTGAATCACAACAACACTAATACTGCTGAAATCACTTCCAGACTAGCCATTGTTGAGGGTCGTATCTCTACTAAATCACCTCAAGCTCAAACTCGGGAGGATAACACAACTGAGGGGGAAAAAGGGAAGAAAAAGCTAGAGGAAAGTCCAAGATAGTGGAGACATCTGGAGTAGTGAAAAGAGCAACTGTTGAGGCTGATTCTATTTCTGAAATCCCTAAGGAAGCTGAGGCTAGTAATGTAACTCAGAAGGTGCTGACTAAAGAAAGAACTCCTATCATATCCACTGATGTGTTTGCTGATTTTCCTATGGGAGAAGAAGATATAAGGGAGAAAATTGTTCTAGTCAGGAAAGTTGAGAAGAAAAGGAAGAAGGTGGTGTTTGCTGAAGAAGCAGGAGGGTCAAGCATGGGTACAAGAGCTCAGTCTCAAACTGAACCCTAGATCATGAATAAAGAAATTGAAGAAGGGGAGATTGTGGATGATCCAAACTATGAGAATGCTTTTGATGAACAGATTGATGAGGAGGAAGTGTTTGCTGACGAGGATGCATTCTCTAATGATTGTCTGTTTGCCCAGATCAATGAGATCATTAATGATAATTTTCTGGAAGCTCAAGATCATATTGCCAGACAGAGATTGAGATTAAGAAGGACTAAAGAAAGGAAGTTAAGAGAAGCCATAGAAACTGACATCAACAGACAAGTAGGCCCAGAGTGGGATTCAGCCAGAAGAAGTTTTGGAGGAACTGAATTTAACCGTGATAAGAAGAATGATGACAGAATAATTATGGACGACATCAGGGAGTACAGGAGTCTTTATCCAGATATCCATGAGTTTTATCATCAACTGGATAAAAGGATCACAAGCGTATATGCTGCTGCTCTCAAGACAGGTTGGATAATGTATGTGAATTTCAAAGATATTGGATCAAAGAGACTGTCAACCAAGATGTTCAACAGCATGAATATTGTCGAATTATTCGTCCTCAAAAAGAAGGTTATCTCTTGTGGACATAGGATAAATGAGCTATTAAGGGAACTTACAGTATCTTACATCAAGAAATTCTCTCCCGAGGCTCACAAAATACCAAGAGTTATCAAGTACTATCACAGTGAGAGACTACAGAATATGACACTCTCGGAACAACATCTAGAAGGTACAAGATACACTTGGCTGACATATATTGAAAGTCATCTCAGACACAGGGGAGAAAGGAGAACAGAAGAAGACCTTATAGCTACAGAAGACCTATATGCTTTCAGACTAAATCATCAGATGACAATTGATGAGAAAAAAATGAGAAAGACCATTCGTGCTTATGACTATCCAGTATGGGTGACTGATTCAGAAGGAAAGGAAGTCCCAGAATTACAGCTGCTTAAAGATTCAGAACCTTGTACATGTGTTGAGAATGGAGAAAGGAAGTTCATGATCTACAATCCTACCACTAAGGTAACTTCCAAGATACCAATCTCGTCATTTGATCAAAGTTCTTCTGATGCTATTCTGGAAGTCCTAAGGAGAGTAAAGTTCTCTACCAACAAGGATAACAAACTTGCACTTCAGCCAATTAATGACAAACTGGTGGCAAGACTAGAGTTTGAAAGAGTCAACAACACTAAGAGATTGTAAGACTATCCAAAAAGGATAATTGTCTTTGTTCTATCAAAGAAGACATCTATGTTGTTTGATGTTGTGAAGAAATTGGAAAATATAGTCTATCTCAGAATGTTACTAAAGCAACTGGAGGACCCTCAACCTGTTAACTCACTCGAAGTTGAAGCAAGAGATTTGGTCAAACTCAGAATCTCAGAAGTTGAACAAAAGCATGCACGTGAAAAGAAAGACAAACCTTAAAGTCAATCAGGATCATCAAAGACCAAGAAAGCCCCTGCTCAAGACAAGAAGCAAAGGAAACCAAGAATCAAGAAGACATAGATTACCTGTTCAGGCTAGAGGAACACTTCTTGTTTTTGTATTTCCATTCAAAGAAATCTGGAAATGTATATATGATACAGAATGCATTTAATATTATTTTCTGCTTTCAGTATTTTGCTTTTTCTTATTTGTCAGTTGAGTTATCCTCTAAGGATTGCTTGTCGAACTCTAACAAACAAATAGGGGGAGATTATAAAGCCTAATGTAACGTAATATGTAATAGAGGTAATATAACTCAACTAGGATAGAAAACAGGTAAATAATATTAAACCTATGAAGCACAGGAATCCTGAATATTAAAGACAGGATAAATACAAAGAATCAAAACATGATCCTGAACATTGAAGTCTATAACAGAGTCACGGAAAAAAGTTCATTAACATGTTCAAGCCTTCGTGAAGAAATAAAGATCAGGAGATCTTTAGTAGAAAGGAAGTATGTTGGTTCAAGTATTGAAGATCACAGGATTTCAGTGGATGAAGTATAGAATGACCTACAGGTAATATTAACTCAGAAATGGATAGAAGTCAAGTGAATTCAATTCAGTGTTAGTCGTTTGTGAATCAGACCAGTGCACTAAGCGTCAACAAATCAGAAAAGGGTTTACTTGATAAGTCAGAAGATATCAAGTTGATATAACAGAGAGTGGATTAAGAACTGCAGAAGATTGGAATCAAATTCAAAGAATAACTTGAATAAAAATCTTCTAAGTCAAAACCTTTCACTCTAGGCGCCACGGGACCTTCAAGCAACACTCTTGGCGCCATCATGAGGAAAAGATGCAAATCTAATCTAAGTCATGGACTTAGTGGCACCACCAAGGAGTTATAACTTCACCCTTGGTGCCACCAAGTACATAGAAGGATTTACAAAGGGTTTTGATAACAAAGTAGGCGCCACCTCACTTTGAACACACCCTAGGCACAACATTGGCCTTGCAGGATTTGTACAAGTGATATAAACTACTCTAGGCGCCACCAAAGTCTTCACTCTTGGCGCCACCTGGAAGACAAAGAATTTTGGTAAAGTAACGATCACTCTAGGCATCACCAAAGGCTATACTCTTGGCGCCACTTATGCCTTGATCAATTCCATGATTTATACAGCAATTTAATTGTCTTGGATACAATTAAGCCACGTAATTAAATTGACAAAGTCTACACTAAAAGAAGCAATTTGAATTCATTTCAATTGTTATCTTTCTCAGCTGCCAACTGCAAATATGTTTTCTTAAGCTTGTATTTGTACTGTTATGCTGTCAAATTTATTGTAGCTAATCATTATTGATTAGAGTGTAGCAAACTCAAGGTTTATATTAATACAACGATATATTCCTCGAACTTGTTTGTATTTAATTCGATTCCGTAACTAAATGAAGAACTCAAAAAAAATCGAATTATTTGTTCAACCCCCTTCTACAATACTTTGGGACCTAACAGTCATATATAAATTTTATAAGAAAATACAGTTTACAGGATAAAAAGGCTAAATATCAAAATGCTAAAGACATAAATGAAGATATTCAAGATTTTAGATTTGATGGGTTATTGAAGTATATTTGTTTTCAAAAATTATAAATTAATATTAAGTTGCTTAAATTATAATTTGTCAATTGCGTATATTTATATTAAATTTTTTGTTTGTAAATTTTATAATAACTTAATTTAAATAAATAATGTATACTTACAAACAATATGACAATAAAAAATGAGTTATTAATTATATTAAAATAAAAATAAAATATTATATTATTATATTTAAAAAAATAATAAATATTAACTTAGCAAAAAAATTATAAATATTACTAACAATAGAAATAATATTTGAACAATATTTTCATAAAAGTTTGATCTAATCGATGACTAAAAAGTAATTTCAATTTAAAAAAATTACCAAAGACATGATATCATAACAGCTCCCCATTCTTAGACCCATATTCCAATAAACGACCCGATCAAAATAAAATATTAAAATATTAAGTAGTCAACGAAGCAACCTCTGTATCTTAAATTTTATGACTTATTTACTTCTCTGCATGTTCTGCAAAAAAGAAAAAGAAAGACAGAAACGTATCTCAAAGATTATCAGAAACGTATCTCAAAGATTATCAGAAATGGCAACATCAGTAAACAATCCAACAACAAAGAGGTAACTTCTTGTTTCTTGAATGCTTTTGATCATACAATCTTTGATTATGTTAAGTATGTACTTTTTTTTATTTGTCGTAGGTATGCAGTGGTGACGGGGGCAAATAAAGGTCTTGGACTAGGAATATGCAAGCAACTAGCTGCTGATCATGGTATCACTGTCATACTAACTGCTAGAGATGAACAAAGGGGTCATGAAGCTGTTTAGAAGCTCAAAGAATCTGCAGGTTTAAGTGATGATCAAATCATCTTTCATCAGCTTGATGTTGCTGACCCTTCAAGTGTTTCTTGTCTTGCTGAATTCATAAATACCAAATTTGGAAGACTTGATATCTTGGTAATAGTCTTTTTAAACTTACAGTTATGGTGTTTTTTTTTTTTTTGCTAAGATCTGTGTTTGTTAATTGTTTATTGCAAATCTATGTGTGAAGTTTTTACACAAGATACAGTTTATCTGAAATTGAGGTCTATCTATCCTTCAGGCTATCCTTTTATTGTGATGACATTTTTTAGAAATATTAAAACATTGTTTCAAATTTATTTTCTTAATTTTTAACTTGTTTCACCACTTGCCAAGTTTATTTTCCCGGATTTTTGCGGAACACAAGCAAGGTTTGCGTACATTTTTACCTCATGTGCTGATAAGGGTTGTTCCCAACATATGTATTAATAACAGAAAGAGAATTTGGAATATTGTGCAGGTGAATAATGCAGGGATTGGGGGAGCTGAAATAGACGAAAAAGCTTTTCTAGCCCAAGTGTCTAAAGATGTCGGGGTGAGTCTGTTTGAATACTATATAAAAAGTGTAATTTCAAATTATATGCTACTGTAGTTTATTTTGGATTGTTTTATAATTTTGCTTTTGCAATGTAACTTGAGAGAAAGTTGACTGATTCTATTTATTTCCTTTATGTTTCAGTTTCTCTTTTCTTCTGTTTCATTATGTGCAGAGTAGGGTCATCTCAATGTAATTATTATCATTGTCATTTTTATTTTTCATTATAAGATGATCAGGATACCAGAACAGGTAGTAAGCTTTGAGTGTACTTATTTCGTTTAAATGATTGTAACACTTAGAAAGATCTATGATCCCTTTATTAGCTATATGAAATTATTACTTGCTTATATAGCTAAAAAAAAGTACTAGTTGGTTAGAGTATATGTTGTTGGAAAAATGTGGGTTTTAGCCCCACATTGTCAAGTCAATTTTGAGCCGTACTTGAGTGGTTAAATGTTGCGTGCGCGCAACGGGTGACGCTTGGAGTATGTTCTCCTCTGTGAGAG
>PHNY01202556.1:5088-15441 GCA_003724115.2 Anethum foeniculum | reverse complement strand
ATTTTAGGAAAAGCTCTAAACTAGTTTATTAGATACTCGAATCGACTTTAATTACAATACTAATCGTAATTTTATGATCATGAGTAGGACGCATTTTGTTTTAATTCTCACTATTCGACCTCATTTTAAGAAAAGCTCTAGACTAGTTTATTAGATACTGTAATCGACTTTAATTACAAGTTACAACACTAATCGTAATTTATTGATTATGAGTAGGATGCATTTTGTTTTAATTTTCACTATTCGACCTCATTTTAGGAAAAGCTCTTAACTAGTTTATTAGATACAGTAATCGATTTTAATTACAAGTTACAACACTAATCGTAATTTAATGATTATGAGTAGGATGCATATTGTTTTTATTCCAACTATTGGAGCTCATTTTAGGAAAAGCTCTAAACTAGTTTATTAGATACTCGTATCGCGAATTACAGAACTAACTGTTATTTTTATAATTATCAGTAGGATGTATTTATTGACAATTCTGAATTATTCTGTATCATAACTCTTAGTTATATTGATAATTTACTTGCAGTTTGTGTATGTATCATATATGTCTGTGTTACGGAGAAGATTGTAACTCTGTAATTCTAAGGAGGATATGTTTCCTTTATGATTGTGATTTGTTCTCTTACTTTAGGTTATTGGTTATTGTTTAATTTTTAATATAATTAGTCATGTACTGAATTTGAAATACGGAATGGTTGTTATAGATGATAATAGTGTGAATTTGTTTAGGTTTTGAATTTAATTAACAGTTTTCATAATTGAGACTTAGAGACGAGTTATTAAAATTCTATTCCTTGTTATTAGAGCCCTAAAGTAGGATGTGCAAGAGGTTTGCCAGAAGAACACTTTCTGATATGACGTGTTATTTGTAGAGAAACGTGAGATTGGCAAGTGCAGGGAGTCTTAGGATCAAGGGAATATGAACTGGCGCTTAGTGGTCTGAAATTTAGTTGCGCACTTGAGCAATTGAGTGCTCAGGCACACAACTAGGTGCTTGTAGAGTAATAAGGCACCCTTTTGTTTTCAAGGCTTTGGGTGCTGGAGTTAGGGACCTTTAACAGTATCTCTGTGATATAAATAGCTGATCGGATTTCCCCTTAAATTTTTGACTAATATGGTCATGGTTAGGGTACGTTATGTCATTTTATTCTTCTCGTATTTTTTTTATTAATAGTACGTTTTTTAAAACAAGGAAATTGTGTCTGGTGCTATATATTGTTTTTGCCTCAATTTTATTAATAATTCTATACAATGTTACTGCAGAAACATGCTTCATGGACCTTGGAGAGAGGCCAATGCTCCAGTTCTGTCTTTGCACGTGGATGATAATAATGTTAACGGGGAGGCAATTGCTGCAGCTCTGGCATATCTTTATGGACATCACCCTAAACTTAATGATAATAATGCATATCGTGTTCTAGCAGCTGCATCATTTCTTGACCTTCAGGTATCTCAAGGTTTTAAGGTGTAAAAGGCGTTTCTTCTTTGATACAGAGGTTACGTCAGTGTTAATTTGTAACGCTAATTGACGTCTTACTAGTAATGTTACCTGAATTGACTAATAGGCTGCTAACGACTGTTATTTTAATTACAGGTTTGTCATTCTTTGAGTATAGTTAATCAAACATGTGTTAGATGCGCTTTGCCATCCTGCTAACTCAGTTTTTCCTCTGAATTGAAAAGTTAAAAAAGTCGGAACGTGATATATAAGTTCCAATATTCACCATTTAATTTAAGTTCCACCAGTGGATCTCAGGTGTAGTACCTCCTGCATATGAGGTTGTACATTGGACCTTATATAGTAAAATTTGGAGTTCATATTTACATTAAAATACCTAAAAAGAGTGATAAACATTTTTTCCAAGTCTGGATTCTCTTTAAAGATCTTTGAAAATTATTCATGGATAAGATGTTGCCTTGTGCTTCACATTTTGAGTTGCTGGCTATAAGGAATCCTCTGTGGATTTTCACGTTCAACTACCACATTATTTTTTTTTGGCTAAATGACCATCACATTATTATCTTTTATTTTGTTGGGAAAGTAATCTTGAACCATTTTACTTGCAGGATTTATGTGCAATCTGCACTGACTTTATCATATCTGAACTATGGACTTCAAATTTCTTAGCTTATCAGGTTAGCTATGGTGGCTACATCTCATATAATCTTCTAGTCACATCTATTGACTGTTTTCATCTATGACATAGGTTTTCGCAGAGAGCCAAGATTATGGTATTCACGGAGAACGTGTTAGGAGTGCTTGTTGGGGCTACCTTTGTCAGAGTGGTGCCTTGGAGTTAAGAGAGGTATAAGATGGACGGTAATCATATTCATGTTCAAATCTGAAAATGTCCTCTTTCTTTATAAACTTTAGAATGAAATAATGAATATATACTGAGCAACGGAGGCCCTGCACTTCTACAGAAAGCAAGGCCGGTCAAGCAATACGATCAATTACATTGTAAATTCTTGTCAAGTTTCAAAGCAAATTTCTAGTTTTTTGGATCCAGTTAGCAGATTTTTTTTTTGGTTTGGTAAAGGTCAATAAAAAAAATGAAATACTCATGTACACACGTCTTCATTGAGGATGGAACCTTAACCTATTTTTTCAAAGAGAATAGGGGTGCTGAAACTCTGAGAAGCGAAGGAACTATAGAACGAAAATGTTAAATTATTAAAAAGGATTAACTGCACGAAACTCACTACCTCATGGGTTTCCCAACCGAGCATGGATCGCAACCCACGAAAGTGACCTTATTAAATATTCAAAATATTTTAATAATCAAGTCTTATTTGATCTGGGGATTGAATCACTTTGTATGTAAATAGATAATAGAACACCTAATGAAATAACCTAATAGACTAAGGCCCATAACAATTTGGCTTACTATAAATGAAGTACTTATATAATACACTACTAGCCCCACATATAAGACATATAGTAAATGTACTATTTATCTCAACAAAAAAAATATGAACTAATTAATAACATATAATTACCCGTCAGGTGGCCGATAGGCAAAACCTTGCAGATTTTATCATAAATCTGAATATTCACTTAATTTATAATAACATGTTATAGACACACAACAAAGATGGATTTCTACTGACAGCTTTGATACATGGACTCCTTGGATTTTTAAAAGCACCCGTGTGGAGATGGGTAGACGACACAGACACACTGGGTTAGTGGCTGCTGTAGGTTCTTCATTCAAAAGGAAATAGTCCGGGTAATATAGATGATCTGATTTTAGATTATTGAACATCCCGTGATGTTAAGTACTTAATACAAACATCATAGATATACTACGACAAAATGCTAGTTAGGACGTTAATTAAATACTAGACAAATAAGAGAATATAGGTAGATTTAGGTTATCAACCATGAAGGAATAAGAATATTCTTATGGTGTGATTTTGTTATGATAGGGCCATTTCATTTATGGTTCTTTGGAATGGGATGTGTTGTAAGTTCTATTATCAATTCTTGGTCACAGTAATAAACATATATGTTTGTCCAGCTGTTTCAAGTCCGTGTTGTGCTTAATTAAATATCTTACACATTAAGATGTGTTTTATTAAAAGATTAAATGTTTTGAAATATCTGCACAAAATCCTTCCATCAAACAGGTGCTTCCAAAGCTTTCTTCTCAGACTTTGCATGCATTACTGACTTCAGATGAATTATGGGTACCTAGTGAAGAGAAACGGTGAGGGGCATCTTGATTGTCAATATTCTGCTTTGTAATTTACAAGTGTACAAGTTGGATACTTGTTGAGGTCTTTCAATATGGGATATCATCCAATTTATTATTTAACTTTTTCAATTATAAAGGTTTGAATTGGCATTATACACTCTCGTCGCGAAAGGTGCACCTTGTAAGGCAGAACATGCTGAGGAAGGAAGTTTCAATTCTGAAATGGGACCACAAATTAGTGAAATGGGACCACAAATTAGTGTTGAATATCAGAAGACGAAAGGAAAGAACGTGATAAGTGACAGCTCTAGTGTAATATTAGAATCTGACATGGAGAGACTAAGAGTCAAAGATCAACTTCAAGGTGAAAGTACTCCTGGTAACAATTTGGTTGAGGCTCCAGACAGTGTAATCGATTCTCGCAGTGGGCTACATGAGCCCAACAAGCAGCTGCAGCAACCAGCTGCATGCACCCAGTCAACTTTGGAGGCAAGATCTCAGTGCAACACTGAACGGACTTCATCAAGAAATTCCTTTTCACATACTGCTGAAACGAGATCCAACTGTTCATATCTTGAAGTCCCAACTGGAGTCAGAGCTAACTTAATTGGAAATGATGGTGCTGCCATGGAAGGGCCATCCGAAGAAGGTTCGTGCTACCAATTAAACAATAATAATTGGCTCACAGAAGAACAAAGACCTTGCAGTGCTATGAACTCTTCCTGCGAGGGGATCATGTCCAATGAATGGGGAAGATGCGGCATGCCTCCTCTCTCATGGGGTGGTAGAATTGTGGGTCGAAGAGATTTAAAAACTTGTGCAAAAGGAATATGTGGGTTGAGTGGAGAAGATTATGATGCATTTGTCAATATATTCGAAGGAGGCTCTCTTTTGTATTCTAACATGACTTTTGAGGCACTCTTAAATGTGAGAAAGCAGCTTGAAGAATTGGGGTTTCCAGGCAAAGCTGTGAATGATAGTCTTTGGCTGCAGGTTTGAAAGATATTTGTTTTCAAATAATTTCATCTATGAGTCATTAGTTGATACAGTTCTGATTCTGAAGAAACAATATATATGAGAATAGTTGTAGATTATTTGTTAAGGAATAAAAATCTCGACACTAGAATAAAAACCTACATAATGACTGAGTCATGCTCCTGTCATCGCGAAGTTATTTGCGAAAAAGTTCTTGTGTATATATTGCCTTTTTTTTAATTGTCTGTGTTTATCTTGAAGCTATCTGATTTGAACTTTTTATAATTGTATCACCTCAATTTCAGTGTTTCAAAAAATATTTTTGATTGGCAAATCTAGTTTTTTTTCTGAGAATTATGGATGGAAATTGTATCCATAAAATTAATTCTGTATTACTATACTATTTCAAAATCATTTGGCATTTGAATTGATGTATATCTTGTGTTTCAAACAGTTAATTTACTTTTATTTGCTAAGTCACAACTTCATCTGTTAACCTTTTCTTGTGTTACTCTGTGGGTTTTTGTAGATGCTTCTGAGCCAACGGGTACTAGAGATTGGTGCTGACACTTGCAAAAATTGCTGCCTTGTGAGCATGGCGTGCGCATGTAGGCAGCCATATGGATTTTCACGTGGCATTCCCGTCTCAGGTTATTACATACAAGAGCATGACCAGCATATATCACCAAGCAATATAGGAAATCTGTATGTCACTGATTCTGCTCAAGGTGAAGGCAGTGGGCTGTTTAGGCCTGTAAGGGTGCACGTAAATAGAGGAGGGCCTAATGATGGGCTAGCTGGTATTGGACGTGGAACTACGTTCGTACCAGCAGCGGCCTGGCCACCAACACGCTTTGTGTTTTCTCGAGTTCCTTTTGGTGTGGGCAACCGTAACTGCCAGCAGACTCTTGGTAATGATGATTCCGATAATAGAGCAGATCACAATGCAGATGGGGTTGGGGATGGGTTGACAGCTTTAGTTGGGCTCAGCCAAGGAGCGAGCAGCATGTCCAGTGTTCATGGGGAGCAAACAGAGAGAGGCTATGAAACAGATTTGCACGGCAGACTGGTCGGTCATTCAGTTTCTGCTTCTACAACCCCTGAGATTTCCGTGCAGATGTTAGATTCGCCAGAGCAGGCTATTGGAGTTGAGTGGGAGAATGCGAATAGCTCGATATCATTGGATATGAAAACACCTTTTAGTCACTTTCCTCCCTTTCGCTTTTCGTAAGTTGTTTGTTTTCCCTGGCATACTTAATGATTTACTAGCTAGCACTTTCTATCAGATTAATATTTCAGCTTATGATCCATATAGCATTGTCTATCATAGATATTTTGTTGGAAAATATGGTACAGAAGATATATATACTCTTTTCCCTGTAATGTCCACAAAGTTTAGTTGTAACAATGTGTTTTAAAGATAAACCAGACCACAAATTCACTTGTCAAATGCCGGATTTTGGGTGATTTGTCCATTTCCCTCTATCATTATTTCAGAAAGTGCAACTTATAGGCCTATGCTGTGAAACCATGAGACAACTTGTTTCAACTCCATTTCTCAAGTATCTTATTGTTTAATTCTCTGTCCCATGATATAAATTTGTTCCATGGACAATAACATTGGATTGAGTATACATTCTGTTGATCATATCGTAGTCTTTTATGAGTTCTAGCAGACTATCATCATGTACTACTGTGCTAGAATGAAGCTACTAAAAAATCTGAAAGTTGTTTAATGGTTCTACAGGGTCGAATTTGATGATGTGCACAGGCTTAATGATGGCCAAGTGAAACACTCCCCAGAAGTTTTCTATGCCGGTTCCCTATGGAAGGTATGTAAAGAGAGGTGATAGGTTGCATTTCTTATTTTTAAGTGTTGTTCCTGTTTCTAAAGCTTTAGTTTCCTTGTTGAGTAATAGTATTTGTTGAATCGAGTAGGTTAGTGTTCAGGCTTTTAATGATGAAGACCCCCAAGGAAGACGAACTCTTGGTAATTTTATTTATAGACTTAGCATGACATGGAAACTGTAAATAATGTTTGTTTGGTCAAAGAAAATGTGTGACCTGTATGTTTACGATTTCAGGACTGTTCCTTCATCGGCGGAAGGCAGAGATTGTTGATCCTCTTAGGAAGGTTAGAGTACGTCTATTATTCAATATAGTCATTGGATAAAACTGATCTATAGTACCTTTGTTGACATAAGTATATTGATATAGTTTTTAAAATAATGCATTCATGATGTTAATTCATCTCAT
This sequence comes from Anethum foeniculum, assembly GCA_003724115.2. NCBI lineage: Eukaryota > Viridiplantae > Streptophyta > Magnoliopsida > Apiales > Apiaceae > Anethum > Anethum foeniculum. Next base: position 8,503 of record PHNY01202556.1, on the reverse strand, counting down.
CTATGAGATTATGAATATTTTACATTCATATTAATTGAGAATGAGATAGCCAATTCAATTTTGTTGCACTGCAATTCCGTGTGACCTGCTAGCAACTATCTACACCATAAATTTCAGTCTTAGAGGTTTATATTTAGGTGCAAGCAATTCTTTTCCTCTCTTAGAAATATATCGTTCTTGCAGTTGTATAGTTTAATTTGCTTGGTATTCGTCATGTTGTTTACTGGTCCGATTACTGGCAAAAGCTTACATAAGCTTCAAACATATAATATGAAACAGTGCAACTGTTCGAAGAACCTTTATTCAGGGAACTTTCTAGCATCCTTTAATCTCTAGTTTGTGGATGCGTGTTATACAGGTTCATATGTATGTGGATACTCGTGAAAAAGTTACTGCTCGTTATCAGGTAATGAAGTTAATATTAAAATGCTTGACTAGTCTTCTTTTACTGAGAAGTAAAGGTCACAAAAGAAAACGTCTTTCTGGTTTTTATATATTCTTCCTTTTAAATCCAGCTGATTTGTCCATCCAAAAGAGAAGTGATGGTTTTTGGAAGCTTAAAACAGAGTGGAACACTTCTACCTAAAGCTCCAAAAGGATGGGGATGGCGCACTGCTTTGTTGTTTGACGAACTGAGTGACCTTCTGCAAAACGGGTCTTTACGAATAGCTGCGATCGTGCAGCTCATTTAACTTAACACTAGGGCGGATCAGAGTGCTTTGCATTTCTTTGTTAGTTTGAAAGTCTGTGGATGAACTATCTTAGTAATCATCAGGTTTAGAACTGCAGCTGTAAAAGGTACATAATGTAATGTATTAATGTATGGTTGCTCTATGGATGTCTCGAAGAAATCATTCAGTTGTGCTGATGTGCATATCAGATGATGCTGACTCAAATCTTATAATATTTCTTTACCTTTCTTATACCTCCTATATTTTTTTTATTAAGTTTTCTCGATTACTTATACACAGATAAATATAGTTAAGTTCAAACAAATATTTAAATAAGTTAAACTCGTATTCTTCTACTTTGCTCTTTTTACCTGGTAGAAGAAAAATAATAAAAGAACTAGGAAACACTTTAAAATGTTACAGTAGAAGTCTTTAGCAAATATAAAATAAAATGGTAGAAGCAACACGGGAAATACGTTTTAGCACTCTTTTTCCAAATAAATAAATCATGTGTTGTTTAATGTTGATGAATTTGCAGATAACTACTCTGACATAAGGGTTGGTTTTAAGGTAGTTTAAGATCATCATGTGTTGTTAAATGTTAATGAATTTGCAGATAACTAGAGCATCAAACGAAAAAAACCGAGCCGACGAGGTGATATTTATTTATTTTTTTTAAATCGAGCCCAGTTTAATAACCGAGCGGAAAGTGATGTTCAAGATCGGCTCATTAATAAATTAGTCAAACCAAGCCGAATCCGAATTTGCTCATGAACAATCAAGCTGAGCCAAACTCGAGCCGAGTTCGAACAAAGTTGAGTTGTCAACTAAAAGTTCATATATATTTTTTAATCGACAAACCTTAAAGTATAATTTTTAGTTTTACAAGTTATATCGAGATCAAAAAGTAGTTTTATCATTTTATTTTTCAAGTCGAGTTATAAGAACATATTAAATTTTATTTCAAATTATTGAGATATTTATAACTTTAAAAGTCGTACCTTACTTTTTAAAACACAAAATAGTTCATATAAATATAAATAAAAAATAATATAAATATCATATATTAATAAGATGTAAAATTCGGTTTTGTGTTAATTATTCTATAAAATTTCAAAATTTTTAAAAAATAAATACATGTCACAAATAAGATTGTACAAGTATCTAAGATTTAAAACTATTAATATTTATAAGCGGGAAATAATTTTTCCATTTCCTCTCGAAGTACAAGTACATAGTTTTTTAGTAAACTAGCGTTTTACCCGTGCTACGCACCAAACTACAAATCCACAATTATCAGTAATTTTTACAATTAAATAATATTGAAAGAGAATAAGGATCCTGAGATTAACCTCTTGGATATTTTTCTTGAAATTATGAGAAAAGTATGTAAAAAAACTTAATCTTGACATTTGTTTACTTACCATGATTTTGTTTTGTTCTAAAAATTAGGAAAGTGAATAGTTAGATACTTAATTAAATACACACAAATCAGTGACTATCTTGTGAAATTTTTCTTGAAATCTATCTCGAGATCCTTAAACTTATAGCAAATATAGAATGTAATTAAAATTAGAGAATGTACAGAAAATAATACATCTTACTATTTATTTTTCAAAATACGGTGTCTACTTTTTCCTTTCATTATTACACTTTCTCCATCTTTTTTTTTCAGCAGCGCGATCTCCTACCTTTTCTCCCCTTCTTCATCCTCCATTGCGTCTTTATCATCCTTTACTGTCATTATCATCCTTCATCATTACGAAAATTTGCAATTAGTTGATTTGGTTTTTTCTAAAATTGTAATTGTCTGCTACTCTGTTCGCTTTTTGGTTGATTCATGAATCATGAAGTTTCTTATTGGTTGATTTAATTTATTTGTTTTCGTGAAAATCTACTGTTTGACATAATATCATGAAAAAATACAAATTTATTTTTGTTGACTTCGATTGCTTAGATATTGAATTAAAACTGATTTGGTATGTAACTTATGCAACCGAAACCAACTTAAACAGAGAGCAGCAAATGCAAATACAACTGAATAAATCCCAAAATCAACATTCAGAAAAATAAAAATAAAAGTTACAATTTGAGCTGCAAAGTCGCCGATTGTATTTTTCAAAGCAAAACTTAAAAAAACGTATTTTGTAATTAATTTTTATTGTAATTTTGAAAAAAAAAAAGATGTATAAGAACATTATTTTTTATAAAAAAAAATCCCTCAAAATTATATATTTCTCCTTTGTATAAATTATATAATGTTATTTTTATTACTTAAAGTTAGGTTAGAATTTTACATTTATCGAATAAATTACTTATTATTTCCATTTGTTAGATAAGTTGTGTTATATTGGCCTTTCTATTATATAGATAATCGATAAAAAAAATAATTAGAATAGCGCACTTTTGAAAGTAAACTCAATCACTCATTTTTTATAATACTCTTAAATTGTACCAGTATTTTTAGATTTTACACACATATATAATATACATATACTTCTTTTCATATTTTCAGTCGATTTTCATCTTTTTGACGAAGTCGCGAAAGATGAAATTTGATTGTTACTTCTTCTTTTTCTGATTTTTAATCACTACCAATTTTTCATATCTACTTATATTATATCGATCTATTCTTCACCACAGCATATTTCTTTGATAAATTATTTATTTTTTCTAAGTTGTCTTTTCCCTCTTTGTTTTTAATTCCACACGTATGATTTGTTTTAAATTCTTATCGAGTCTTA
>PHNY01202529.1:575-12815 GCA_003724115.2 Anethum foeniculum | reverse complement strand
GTACTCCCTCTGTCCCATCCAATTCTTTACATTACTTTTTGGCACGCTTTTTAAGACTCCTTTAAAGTATAGTTCCATAATTTTTTTTAAAATTTTTTTTCTGAATAAAAATTTATAGTTTAAACTTTTATTCAGAAAAAAAAAAATTGAAAAAGAATTATGGAACTTGACTTTATAAGAGCCTCGAAATGCGTACAAACAGTGAACGTAAAGAATTCAATGGGACGGAGGGAGTAATAAATATCATGTGTAATAAATTCTATCCTCTATCATTTTGATTGTAGATATAAATTTGGTCTTACTGTCATTATTGTTTGTATGTGATGTTTGTTAATGGTGAGCTTATATTCAATCTGATGAATAGTTTATGTGATTGTAAACACTTTATGTAGGAAGTTAAAGAATCTGATGAATTTAAAGCTGATATCATGAAAGACCTGAAAGCAGTGATGAAGAAACGAAAGCCTATCATGTTCAATGTTTGTAAGTTTTTGTTTGTATATGATGTTTGTATATGTTTGTTAATGTTTGTAAGTAATGACTAATTGTGAACTTCGTTATGATTACGTTTAGTTCATTATGATCAGTTAATGATGAAAGAACATGTACACCCTCCAAAAGATGAGACAACAATGAAGAAACTCATTGATGATTGTAAGTACAAATGTAATTAAATTTTTCCTGCTGAAATTTTTTTTCCCTTATTCCAAATTTACAAATTTAAGCATTTTACTCTTACAGATTACAAGGACAAAGAAGTCACACAACCCAACTTGGTTGAGACTTGCACTTTCAATTCCATAGTTGGTATGGAATTTACCTTTATGACCTATTTTAGAATATCTGCAGCTGTCTATTTTTTTATTTTAATGGTCAATGCAATATGATTGTGATTTCCAAATGCCTCATCAGTACCAACAGGAAGTAATGGTTTCTCAAAGTCCAACAGTAAAGCGGCACAGGGAAAACAGAGGACTGTAGTAGGAGAAGATTTGAAGAAGGCTGACTCTTTGTTGTGTAATGTTTGTGAGTTATAATATTTCATGACACCTAGCAAACTTTCATATTACACAACAATTAATGTAAATTATATAATTTGACTTCTCTTTGTTTTACATGTAGGGAATTATGACCACTCAATGATGAGAGAATATGTACACCCTTCAAAAGATTACAACTCAATTAAGAAACAAATTGAAGACTGTAAGTGTTGTAAATTAAAAACTTTGACAATCATATGTAAACATATTGCGTCTTATAATTGTATCTATACATATTACAAAGACAAACCATCTACACAGCAATTGTATGGTGAAACTCACCAATCAAAATGTAATCTTGGTATATAATTATATCGAATTACAATATCCTGTATACATAAACATTACACTATCTATTCTAGGTTTAACACATATGTAGCGTAAATTTTGTACAACCATCCATTATATGCAGGTACTCAGGTCAACGGAATCTCAATTCAGAAAAAAATGGATCAACATTTCAGATGCTGTAAAAAAACTGGCTCTCATTCAGGAGGTAATAAGTGGGAAAGTTAGATTTCTAAATTTGTTTGAAACCAAACAAATCTATATCAATATATTAAGCCCATTTGTATAACAGGGATGAGCAAAAATCACATACATACTACTCCTCTTAGTTCAACTCCCCCCCTCAGTCCAAGTACACCTAATTGTATGATTTGTAGTTTGGTTTCCAGTCTTCTTTTACTTCCCAAGTGATTGACGTAGAACTGAGTCATGTACTTTGGTTAAATTCAACTTGACATGTAAAGTTGTAAATACAGCGGAATTTCAATTTCCCCAAATTCGAACTCCGTTGTCACCTTTATCATCCAACAAACCAACAGTACTTCAACACCGACATCAGTCTAACTTCAGAGGTTAGTGTATACAAACGAGACAAGTTTGATATATCATTGTTATCCATAATATTATAAAATGACTACATATGACATATACAAACGGGAAGGATGAAAGAAAATGTGTCATCGTTGAGTTCAAACAACAACAATTTCCTCAAACCAATTCACGCTGTCTCCTTTAAAAAGAGTAAGCATGCAACTGCTATTTACTTAGTTTGGTTATTTAGTAGTGTGTATTTGCATTATTTTAGAGACAATGTAATTAAAACTTACTTGCAGGTGAAATTGGAAAACTCTTTGAGAAGTCCAATTCCAATTCATTATTGAAAAATCAAAAAATACTTCCTACAAAGGTGCATCCACCACCCAGGCGAAGTGAGGATAATTTGTCACGTAAAAAGAGTAAATCAATTTTATTGCCTCAGACACCGATTCAGAATTCCTATAACTGCTGTAAGTTAATTACGTGTGCCAAATATGAACATTACAAATCTTAATTATTTGGTAATGTGTCGTCTATGTTTATAATACTCTGTACATGTTCATTTTTTCAGCTACAGGTAAACAGATGCCCATCGAACAAGAAATAAATAAAGGAAAGAAGGTGATGGAAAAAGAATTAAGTTCAAATGAAAGTTTGAAAATGTTACTAGGAAATAGAGGACAATACAGTGATGATTTAGGTAAGTACCCTATTTTAGCTGTAAGCTTTAGGAAATAGGGGACAATATAGTGATGATTTAGGTAAGTATCCTACATAAACTATCCTATTTTAGGTAAGCTTTATGTAGGATAGTTTACAACAAACTTAAAATTATTCTTCAACTGTTTATTTACTTTCTTACCCTAAGTTGTAATTGCTTTTGCAGATTTAATTACAGCCCTCAGTTTGAAAGTGATGACAGTGATGCGTGGTCAAATGACGGTAATGGGTCTATATGTGAACTAAAATATAATGAAGTGTAATATCATTAAAAGTAAATTGTTATACTAATGAACACCTGGCTTAGTAGATGATGATGATATGAATTATGAAAGTTTTGGAATGCAAAGAGATGACGATTTTGGTATGTTTTTTTAATCACTGCACATGTAAATCATATGAGGGATGAATACAAAATATTCATGTGTAGACATATTTGTCATACAGATTGTGACATGACTAAGCACCATTTATCTACAAAAGGGAAAGAACCTGTTGAAATCCCCCCGCGTACATTAGATTTTAATGAGAATGAACATCAAGCAAATACAGAAGGCTATAACCATGACATAGGTATTTATTCAACCAATTTCTGTTCTGAAATTAATGTAAATAGATTATAGATTGCCGAAAATGATAATGTACAATTTTCTTTCATGCAGAATATTCTTATATAGTAGATTTTCAAAGTGATCAGAGTGATGGTGACTTGGAAGATGGTACATCGTCCCCTATGATCTATTCTTTCAGAAGTACCCTATCCTCACTTACATATTTTACATCTGTAAAAATATATTAACATGTTTGTCAGAAAATGGTGATGATTACAACTCTGAAGCTTTTAACATTGAGACGATGTGTCCAAATGTAAGGTCCTGTTTTACATTTAATATGGATATTTGCACACTTTTAAGTTCAAATTTTGTAAAGTTATTCTCACAACTTACTATGTATATTTATAGTTGCCGAAGAATATGCCAATCTCGGCCCTCCAAATGTGCAATGTAAAAATTGTGAAGCTTGGATGTGGAAAGAATAGAGTGTTAATAAGACTGTAACACGTGGTGCACCAATATTCTCACTTTTTTGTGCAAAGGGTCAGATTAACCTCCCAAAGGAAAAGCCGACTCCTTCTTTCATTTGGCAGCTACATAATGATAGTGAAAAATCGCAAAGATTCAAGGATGGGATAAGGTTATACAACATTCTTTTTGCATTCACTTCTACAGGAGGAAAAGTTGATCACTCTATAAATAATGGTGGAGCCCCTTATATCTATCGACTAAATGGCCAGAACCACCATTTGTTTGGTTCACTTATACCGGAGGAGGGTGATGATCCTAAATTCTGTCAATTGTATGTTTATGACACCGAAAATGAGATCCAAAATAGATTAAGATGGGTCAATGTTGCTGATGGTGACAAAGTTGATGTAGAAATTGTTCAAGGTTTATCAAAGATGTTAGACGAAACCAATGAGTTAGTTAAAGAATTTCGTACAGCACGTGACCTTTATGAAGAACATGGTGTGGTTGATTTGGAAATTAAACTTAAGGTTTCTAGGTCAGGGAGTGGTAGAGAAAATCATGTTGGTCCTTCAGATGAGGTTGCGGGAATAATGGTTGGCGATATTGATAAAACAGATGGTTCACGTGATATTATTATCGATTCTCACATTAAAGATTTAGAGAGGATATCTGACGTTCATCCTAAACTGATGGCGCTCCAATATCCTCTATTGTTTCCTCATGGATGTGATGTCTTCCATAAAAAAATACCCTTTGGGAAGGTTGATAATAAGTCACAAAAGAAAAGAGAGATGATAACGATGAAATAGTATTATTCCTATAAATTTCAAGTGCGGACTAATGAAGGTACACTTCTTTCAACCTTATTTTTTCACAAATAGTATGATCATTGTCTTTATATTTAAAAACATCTTTTACAATGTTACAGCGATTACTCCACGACTCGGGGGTCATTTTTACCAGCAGTATGTTGTTGATGCATTTTCAACAATTGAGCAAGCACGTTTGTGGTGGTTTCGTACTAATTAGACAACCTTACGTACTGAACTATACACTAACATACAACAATCATTGACGGAAGGCAGTTCTGAGACATCAAACATGGGTAAAGGTTTTATTCTTCCATCCGGATTTATTGGATCACGAAGGTACATGCAGCAGAACTTCTAGGATGCCCTTGCTGTTTGTCGTTATATAGGACATCCCGATATATTTCTTACAATGACTACAAATCCAGTATGGGATGAAGTTATGCAGATGATGAAACTGCTCCCCCATTGTTCTCCTCAAAATTCACCCAATGTTATGGCCCGTGTTTTCAGACTAAAACTTGACCAAATAATTGAGGATATAAAAAAGAAAAATTACTTTGGGACTTGCCTTGGAGGTACTATATTTATGACTCAGCTTTGTCAATTTTATGTTTATATTCATAACTTACAAAAATGCAGTTGACCAAATTCCTGTCATACAGTCATGTATGTTGTGGAGTTTCAAAAAAGGGGACTACCACATGTGCACATGTTAATATGGTTGGATTCGACATCAAAGCGTAATCTACAAGCAAATGTGGATAAGTTTGTCTCTGCCGAGATTCCTGATCCTCAAGTAGATCCTGTTGGCTATGCTGCTGTTAACGTTTATGATGCACGGCCTATGTGGAAAAGAATTTCCAGAATCGCCATGCATGAAACATTACAAATGTATAAGACATTTTCCAAAGAAGTACGTTGTACCTAATTTCAGACTACAGTTTCTAATTTACATTTATAATTTTATGTATTACATATTAGAATATATTTGCTCATAACAGACTTCACTAACAAACATGTACAAGTTTTGTCAAGCAACAATGTTCGATCAGTCTGTATTTCCAATTTATAAACGAAGACGGACGAATATCACTGTCAAGAAAGGGAGAGCTGAACTTGATAATCAATGGGTTGTTCCCTACAACTGCGATTTGTTGGTCAAATACCAGTGCCATATTAATGTGGAAATTTGTGCTCATGCCCGCAGTCTAAAATATCTCCTCAAATACTGTCTAAAAGGCCATGATCGAGCTACAGTAGAGATTATAGGGGAAAAAAGGAGGTCCAACAATGGAGAGAAAATGGATGAACATGAAGATGAAATTCAGTCATACTTTGATGGTAGGTACATATGTGGATGTGAAGCTGCATACCGTATATTTGGATTTAATATTCACTATCGCTCGCTCGCAGTTGAGCGTTTGTCATTTCATCTGGATGGCAGAAAACAGTGTACATTTCGTGCCAATGAACCATTACCAAAAGTTGCTGCTAGAGAGAATGATAAATACATTTAGCTAGAAGCTTACTTTATTCTCAATGCCACTGATAGTAATGCTACAATGTACTTGTATGACGAAATTCCACAACATTATGTGTGGAATGATGTCGACAGAATATGGACTGCAAGGAAGAGAGGGAAGAAAATAGGAAGATTAGCTTACACACATCACAGTTCTGGGGAATTGTGGTTCTTGCGTCTTCTATTGACAAAGGTTCGTGGAGCCACATCATTTGAGGCGCTCAGAACGGTTAAAGGGAATATTTGTCCTACCTTCCAAGAGGCATGTAAAGAATATGGGCTACTTGATGATGACAATGAATGACATCAAGTCCTGAAGCAATGTTCAGAATCTGGATTCCCACAGCAGATTCGACAATTGTTCGTGCACATAATGATAAATTGTAAAGTTACTTATCTGACTTCTTTGTGGAACAACCATTGGATCAACATGGTTGATGACATTTTGTTAAAACAACAGAAGCTAACAGGGAATCCCTTTCTCATTCTAAATGAGAAGCAACAACAATTTTACGCTCTTGCAGGTATTGAATTCTTATTTTTGTTATTATAAAAAAAATTGTTTTAAATGATCTCAAATTAGGTAGTTAACAATTCTCTTCAAACCTATATTTGCAGAAATTCACAGCCTGTTAAAGGGCATTGGGAAATCACTTCAAGATTATAGTCAAATGCCACAACCTCCAAGCAGTTATCTGGATTGCAGTATCAACAACTTAATAATCGAGGAAACAAGTTATGATGTTGCAGAAATGGAGAAAGAATATTCCCACTTTTCCCAAGTTGTATCAAAGAGCAGCTGCAAGTTTACAACTCTGTCATAGAATCAGTACATAAAAAAGAAGGGGGAGTTTTTTTTTGTATATGGAAGCGGTGGATGTGGGAAAACCTACTTATGGAGAATATTAATTGCAAAATTGAGGTCTCAACGTGAAATCGTGTTTCCTGTGGCCTCATCGGGAATTGCAGCGACATTAATGCCAGGTGGACGCACAGCACATTCCAGGTTCAAAATTCCAATTGTTCTCGATGAGTACTCTATGTGTTCTATATCTCATACATCAGATATTGCATATTTGATTAAGAGAATTAGTCTTATTATTTGGGATGAGGCACCCACGCAATATCGATACTCTTTTGACTGCCTTGATCGATCTCTTAAAGATATAATAAAAGCAGTGGATCCTAAACGGTTTCATATGCCTTTTGGAGGAATTACAGTTGTATTAGGTGGTGATTTCCGACAAATCCTTCCCGTCATTCCAAGAGCATCACGTGGTGAAATTGTCTCAGCATCTATTACAAGATCCAAGCTCTGGAAGATTGCCAAAGTATTCAAACTTCACCATAACATGCGACTAAACAAAGGAAAAAATGCAGAAGAGGTACAATCTTTGACTCTATTTGCAAAATGGGTTTTGGATATTGGGGACAGCAAAATTGGGCGTCCAAATGAAAGAAATCATGAAACTGGGGAGGATGATATATCTGTACCAGAACATTTTGCAACTTGAATTCACTAAACACTGTTGAGAAGATGATTGAAAGTACTTTTTCGAATTTCATGCAGAATTACCAAAATGTTGATTACTTGAGTGAGCGAGCAATATTAACGCCAACTAATCAAACAGTTGGTCATGTAAATAATTTGATTGTGGAAAAGATTCTTGGGGAAATGTCATCATATTATAGTGTTGATAGCGCGGAAGACTTCCCAGGTTCAGAATCAGATCAGTTGGCATCGTTTCCTCCTGAGTACCTAAACTCTATCAACATTCCAGGATTGCCACTGCATGATTTAAAGCTGAAAGTGGGTGTTGTGGTCATGTTAATGCGTAATCTAAATCAAACTTTGGGATTATGTAACGGCACTAGGATGATGGTGACCAGATGTCTACAACAGTGTGTTGAATGTGAAGTCATCGCTGGCCAATTCAAAGGTACAAAACATTTCATACCAAGAATGGAATTATGCCCTACGGATACACGGTTTCCCTTCAAACTCTGTAGAAAGCAAATGTCTCTCCAAATTTCCTATGTTATGACAATCAATAAAGCACAAGGACAATCACTTGAAAATGTAGCTTTATATCTGCCAAAAGGAGTGTTCACTCATGGGCAATTCTACGTAGCAGTTAGTCGAGTTACATCTCCTCAAGGACTCAAACTTTTCATTGATGATGACGATGGAAACAGTACAAATGTTACTCAGAATGTTGTATACAAGGAAATCTTCTATAATTTTTCGGTTATTTAGAGTAACTATGTCATTTCTGCAAAACTGCATCACTGTATGGTAGCTTTATTAAGACATCATCCTCCTGTTTTTTTAATTAACTGAGGACAACATTTTCAGTTACCTTAAGCTGTACATCTTTGTTTTGCTTCTGTCTCCATGTCATTATCAAGTATTTGTATTATGTTTCCTAGAAATGGTACCTGCGAAGGTATTATTGTGAAATGTCAATATGAAATTCAAATGATGTTCACAATTTGAAGGTGCAAAGTTTATTTAAAAATTATACAGACCATGTCTCTAAAAAAATTACAACCAGGTTGAGATAAGATAGTATTTATTAAAAGCAAACAATAACCAACTTGCAATACCAAATTGTACCTCTGAATGTTGTTTGACAAGTATAAAATTAATTATAAAGTCTTCAATAATTGAGGTGTTACCTAACCATAGTTAACAAAAGTAGATCTAAAACAGACATGGTATTAGGTTACACAAAACCCAAAGCCTCATAACTGAAAGAAGCCAAGGTATTATGCTCTGTAGTGATAAATTGTATGCTTAAGGAAACATATACAATTACATCTCTTCGTAACATTTATTATATTCTTAGATAATATATTTGAAGGAAAATGGCATTCTACAAGTATGATAGTATACAATCTATTGAAGACTCCAAAGATGAATGGAACCTACGAGTCAGAGCACAAACAGTCTGGAAGGGAATAACCAGAGAAACACGAGAATTCAGAGGACTTAACATTATCTTTGTGGATGACTTTGTAAGTAAACTACTATGAAAACTGACAATAACCTTTATTCACACATATATACAAAGTTTATTAATTCATAATGAAAATGTTGTTAACATGTAGAGCTCAAGAATCCATGCTTTCATATCACCCCAGATAATGGAGCAGCTTCAACACGAAATAGAAGAAGGACAGGTTTACAGTCTAAAAAATTTTCAGGTGAAACTGTACATTGGGGACGAAACTAACAGAACAATTAGAAATGAAAAGCATATCTACTTCACAACTGATACTACACTGGAAAATGAGACAGATAACATATTAAGGATCCCACAAAACTCTTTCAATTTCTTCAAACTGGATGAGCTCAATGGACTCAAAAAAGATAACAGATTCTTAACTGGTAATTTTCTTAAAATTACTTTAAATTTACCCTGTTTTTGAGACATATACATCAATTAAACTAGGATTGGTACGCCTCCTAGATATACTGGGGGTCATACAGGATGTACCAACAAAATCTTCATATACCAAAGAAACAGGAGAGAAATCACATGTGGCATTCACAATATCTGATGAAAGGTATGTCAACTACATTATTAAGTATTCTCTGATTTCAGAACAATGTGTGGACAAAGTGCTTATCAAATTTTGTTATCAATATATTTGGTAGGACCACAATAAATGTCACTTTCTTCAATGAATTTGGTGACGCTTTCCTTAAAGCGTATGAAGAAATTGAAAGTAAACCTGTTATGATTGTTATAGCAAGTGGGAAAGTTAGTGAGTGGAAAGGTAATTTCTTTTACATATGTATGTTAAAAAGTGCCTAATTTGCTTAACTAAAGTACATAGTTTGTACTACTACAGAAGTTCTATATGTCACAACCTTTCCAGCAACAAGATTTTACTTAAACCTCAACCACCCGGCTGTAAAAAGGATGAACGAAAGGTACATATCAACAATATTTGCTTTATCCAACCTTAATTATACTACTGTCAACTGAATAACCAAAAATTTGAGGTTAGATATGAAAGTCCACATTTCTATGTCATGGACATAGAAGAAGAAGATGACGCCGCAGAAATCCCAGTTCTGAAAGTAAGCGACATTAAAAAACTCAGTGAAAGTTTTATAGAGGTACAAAATATGTTCCAAAAATATAATGAATATCCTAAAAAGAATAGATAAATCATAAAGACTAATGTCTTTTTTAGAAACAAGTATGTTGCCAGGTAATATTGAAGAAGTTTGATGAGAAAAAAAATTGGTATTCCAAGTTCTGCATCAAATGTGACAAAGATTTGAAGGAAGTAGATGGTACTTATCAGTGTTGTGGAAGAACTTGGTTGTATCCCGACATAAGGTTACACATTATAGACCATCCAAAATGTCTTTCCTATCATTGTTCAATTACAAGAAATTACTAATATTTGTGCTCCAGGTTTCGTTTATACAGCTTATGCTGCGATGACTCTGGAACAATTGCAATTGTGTGGCCTGACGACGAAATTAGTCGTTTGGCTGGAAAAACAGTATATGATGTTGATGCTGAAGAAACAGAGGTAACAGTATAGTGAAATCACTATATTTACTACCAGATTCAATGTGGCCACTACTGAAAATGACTAACTTAAACTCCTCAAAACAGGTGCCAGAGGTAAAAAAAATCCCAGATATTCTCAAAAGTTTTGAGAAGAAAACTTACAGAATTACACTAATGGTTTCTGAAGAAAATGTGAAGCAAGGATCAAACATCTATAACGCATCAAACATTTCAAAGCCGCTTGAAATATCAGACACTCACTCACCAACAATAAAGGAACCGATTGCAATGGAAGAAACGGTTATCAGTAATGTACGAATTCTATTTGCAAACAAATATCTGCAAACTTTAAGAAAAATAATAGTGGTCCTCTGCAGGAAATAAGTGATAAACAAATTCTTTCTAAGGGAAACAGTCCTCCAACCGGAAAATCTACCAACAGGAGCAGACCTAGGCTACATGTCGAACCTTTGGAGTATGAACTTCAGCCTCAAGTCAAACAACCAAAGTTTAAAAATATTAAGATGGAGAAAGTAAGTCTATGTACCACTTGCAAATTCTGAAGATGTTATTCCAAATGGTTGAAAAATATTAAAACCTAACCATTTTCAGATTTTTGCTTTGCAGATTTGATTGGAAAGGGGTGAAAAACTATCTTTTGACCATGACACTTTTGTAATAGAAGCTTCAGCTACAACTTCTAAGCTTCTCTTTATTAACCAACAAAGTTTGGGACAGTTTGTAAACTCTGTAATTCCGATATTCAAATGTTGTAGTACTACTATTCCTTGGTTTGCCTTTTATCAAGCTTTCACAAAAACGTTTACATTATTTGTCAAGAATGTTTTTCATCTTTCTAACTGTCACAACACCAAAATCATATTAATACCTAATATGCAACGGAAAATATAAAGTGGAATGGTCATATTGCTTACACTAAAAACCTCACATAATTCATTTTAGATTCACTTTTTGGATGGTGCAAATCCAAATTATCATTAATAAAAGGGAGTACAGATACCACCTAACAAACTCAGACATTTACTATCTACAACTACAACAAGTAAAAGTTATCCTTATATACCGTAATATAAACAATTTCTCTCCATATGCTACAATGACAACAATTGGATGTGAAAGTCTTAGAAATGTTCAAAAGGGAAGAACATACTGGAAAATTATGGTACGGATCATCAGAGAGTGGAGAGGAATCACTGCAGCTGGGATTGTTTTCAAAGGTTACAACTTACTGCTACTTTATAACAAGGTAAGATCGTAACTTCATCACTTACAACCATAAAACTGCAATCCTATAACTTCTAATGTAAAATACATGGCAGAATTTCCGAATGCACGCTTTTGTGCCTCAGTCAATAACAGAAAAAATGACAAGATTGGTACAAGAGGGAAAGATCTATTTGATTAAAAATTTCCAAGTGAAAGACTACACAGATAAAGACAAATATAGACCAGTATAGATGGATAGACAGATCATCTTCAATGCAGACACAAAAGTCAAACAATTGGAAGAAAGTGAAATATTTATTCCTCCAAATAGCTTTGATCTTTTTTAATATGGAGATCTCAGCAAAATGGCAACACAAAATATCTACCTTACAGGTTATTTCCTCAAACATTCATAACTGTACTTTCTTTCTCAAACATATTTGTTAGGTCCCAAAGTATTGTAGAAGGGGGGGTTGAATACAATACTCACAATTATTCCAATTTCTTTTTCAGTTCTTCGTTTTAGTTACA
>PHNY01202466.1:0-11135 GCA_003724115.2 Anethum foeniculum | reverse complement strand
GCAGAGGTAGGAGCTACCCTAGGCTAGACTATCAGCTTTTGGTATTCAGACATATTTAATATTATGGCAAGGAGTTAATAAACTTATGTTTATTCATTTGGGTCTGTAATAACTTTAATTTTGGATTACATGACTGAATACTTATTTCAATTTCGTCTCTGGGACTATAACTGGTTGTGGTATGTGTGTATTATTGAGGGGTCATAGCATGCAGTATTTAATTATGATTCAAGATTAAGTATTGACAATAACTGATTTTTCGGTCGCTTAAAGGTCATAGATGGTCAACTCATTTCATGGTGAAATTTTGACCATGATCCTCTGGGAATATTTCAAGAGGATCCCCAAAGTTTTATAATTTTTCATCAATTTTTCAATTTAATGGAAAAATACAATTTTATTCGTCAGTAACGTCTATATTTGCATTATTTGATAAATAAATATTGTGTAATGTGTGGGCCACATTTTTATACACTTTAATTTGAATATCTACAGCTGGTTACACTTGCATAAGTCAACTTGTACCATCCCATTTGTTTATTCATGCTTTTAGCTTTATTTTAAAGCTAAAATCAAGCCATTTTTGGCTATAAATAAAGCCCCACCTCACACACTTTCTCTAAGCCAATTGAGCCATGTTTATGCTGCTTAATTCCCTCTAGAAAATCTATCAAATCCCATATTTTATTTTCTCTCAAGAGTCTCTAGCTTCAAGCTTTTCTTCTTAGTGTTTATACAACTTTTAAGCTTGATTTTCACATCATAACTTGCTCATCTCTCACACACTTGTACACTTAAGTTTAGGCAGCCCCAATACCATCTTTTAGTAGCCTCTTAGTGTTCTTACGAGCCCATAAAAGTCAGATTTTAAAGCCCCCTTTCCGGCCATTTTCCGGTGACTTTTCCGGTGACCCTTTTTGTGTGTTTTTGGCTTCGTAACTAACTCGTATATCTTGTAGCACCTCTTTTATCAAGAGGAGCTTGAGCATTTGTAAGGTCAAGAGTCATAAGTTAGTTTATTTGTGTTTGTTCTTACTAGATCTATCCTTTCTTAACATAAATATTTTGTTAGTCTTGCTTTCCGGTTTATATATACACTTTCGTAATCGTTGCTTATTTCTAGTATTTATAAATTGTTCAAGACTTAAAGAGAGCTAGTTGGTCATCTATTCTCTCTCCTTTTAGTTGTTTATATTCTTGGATTCATTTCCAAAATTAAAGACAACGACCATTTACTTAAGTTCTGTTACGAAGCTAGCTTGTATAAGTCGAAAGTAACGAAATAAACAAAAGGCTTTCGTGTGAATTTTTGTATGTTACTTTAACTCTTATTCCGAGTTAGAAGATAGTATTTGAATTTCGTTTACGAAATATAAAGAAAGCTACTTTAGTGAATATTTGAGTTAGCTCACTTTTATTTCCGAGTTGAAGTTGATATGTATAAGTCTAAAGTAACCACATAAACAATAGACTTCTTCATTGAAATATTAAGTGACCTAAACAAACTTATATTCCAAGATCTAGAATATTTGTATAAATCTCATATTATTATTTAGAGATATGAATGAAGCTCTCTCTTTGAATATTTGTAAGTTTGTTTTTACTTCGAACTACAAACTAAAGGTTACTATATTATTCATTTATCGAGTTATAAACGAGCCTTTTTAGTTGTATTTTTCAAGTTTACTACTTCGTAATTTCAAGTTTATAAGGCCTCTCGTATAAAACATATATTAGTTATAAACGAGCCTTACTTGTTATTTAGTTGAAGTAAACTATACATTGATTTGAGTTAGAGGAATATTCGTATAAGTTGATATACGACATAAACGAAAGTTCTCTTTTTCTAATCTTAGTAGCTTGTCTTAGTATGTTTTAAAAGGCCTTTATATTTACTTGTTACTTTTGTTACAAGGCTTTTATAAACAACTTAGACTTTTCAAATCAAACTTGATTTTATTCAAGGCAACGTATATTAGGCTGTATAATTTAATTATTTGGTCTTTTATATTCCTTGTGTAAAATTACGTTCTTGCATTTGTTTCATACTTGCTCCAACACACATCCATATATATTGTCACTTTGGTTGTTTATATATATCGTGCTTGTCTTGGGTCTAGTACCGTAATATACTAGTCTAAACAAATATTTTCTTCTTAAACTGGATTTAAGTTGTAAGATTTGTTATCTAGACTTTGTTGTGAGGTGAAGTGAGGTACCCAAGCCTTAACACATTAATGGGGAGTTAAGTGTTATTGCATCATGAAGAAAAAGGAAAGATCCTAGATCCAAGACCTAAGACCCAAGATCATCAAAGTCGTAGAGTAACATAATCTACGCAAGGGTGTTTGCACAGTTTTGAGGAGGTAGCGGGGAGACGCTCAAAGACAGGCTTGCAAGGTTTCTACTTAGATTGTGAGGAAGTAATGGGGAGTTACATTCGAAGATTAATCTAGTAGGTTTTGCTATTGTATTTTGAGGAATTAGCTAGTCGTTAAGGTCGAAGATAAATACATAGTGTTTGTAAAGGCTTCTCCGCCTACTGTAAAGGAGTATCTTTATAGTAGAGAAAATCTCGAGTCCAGGGAGGAGATCGGGGACTGGAGTAGGGGTAAGTGGACTCCATTTGATGAATTAGCCACCGCAAACCAGGATAAAATCTACTGTGTCATATTCTATTTCTTTACCGCTTTACTTTCCGCACTTGATTTACTTGTTTTCAAGTAACAAATTTTCAAACGATAAAGAAAATTTCAAAAAGCCAAGCTCTAAATTTTAAAAGGTTATAAGCTATTCAACCCCCCCTTCTAGCTTATTAACCCCTATTTCGGGCCTAATAATTGGAATCAGAGTGGTGTTTTTGACCGTATTTATTGGCATTAAATTGAGCCAATTTACGCAACAAAAAGTAGATCTTTGATGGCGTATTTAAATACCATTGGTTCTGGTAAAGGTCTCTCAAGTTCGAGACCTCCCCTGTTCGACGACACCAACTTTGTTACTTGGAAAACATGATTTAGAATTTATGCTAAATCCCAAAGTGTCAAAGTTTGGATGGCTATCGAAGACGGTGTTGTAATTCCTACTTAACTTGTTGAGGATTACTCATCGAAAAGAAAGTTAGAAAATACACAACCGATGAAGAACAAGTTATGAACATTACAGCGAGAGTGGAAATGGTTCTAACTAGTGCACTTGCAGAGAAAGAATACAAACGTGTTAATAACTGAAAGTCCGCACAAGAAATGTGGAACAAATTGGTTATCACCTATAACGGTACAATGGACATTAAAGATTCTCGTATGGATACTTTAATCCAAGAATACAAAAAATTTAAACTTCTCGAGGGTGAAACCATCATCGATATGGAAACGAGATTTACTCGTATTATTGAAAAACCGAAGGATTTTAAAAGCCTTGCCTCCGAGTTGGAAAGTTAAATTTACTACTATTAAAAATGCATAATTTAAATGCATATAACATAGATAGTTTGTTTGGAAATCTTTGTGCGTACGAAGAAGATAATACTCCTGACAAACCTCTTCCTAAAGTTGAAGAGAAAAGAAAAAGTATGGCTTTAAATGCAATACTTATTGATGAAGATGAAAACGATGACAAGCTAAACGAAGAATTGGAAAATCTTGATGAACAAGAAATTGCTCTTTTAACGAGACAACTTCGTCATGTGTTACAAAGCAAAGTTCAAAGGTACGGAAAATGGTTTCTTAAATACGGTAACCAAAAACGAGTATTTAACTCGAAAGGTAGACCGAATTACAAGAATAACTTTCCGACTACAGGTTACGCTAAAGGCAAAGGTGTGCAACCACAAGCTAACAATGTTTACAATAATAACTCGAATTATACGAGTAATTATGCACCTCCTAAGCCGAAAGAGGAAATTCTCGAAGATACGTAAAATGTGTGTTTCGAGTACAAACAACCAGGGCACTTTAAACGAGAATGTTCTAAGTTATCTATGGGTCGTGTCCTTGTCGCTGATAACGGTTGAGATTTAAGCGAAGACGAGGATACTCCCGAACAAAGTGAAGAAATTGTTAATCTTTTCTTATTGGCTCTTGATGATGAGAAAAATCTTACAGAAGCTTCCACTTCTCAACAAGAGGTAACTTCTAAACCAAACGTGTTGTCAACATCTAGCAGTAATGATGTTAGCTTATCCAGATTTGATCACTTTAGTATGGATATTTCTGAGCTTAGAAATCTGGTTAACCATTAAGAGATTGGTTATGATGAATTAAACCGAAGTCACATCAAGACTAAATCCGAGAAAGACAACTTTCAGGATTTGCGTCTCGAATTTCAAAAAGAGGTCACAAGTTTGACTAACGTACATGTCAAAGACATGGAATACGTTACAAAAATTTTAACCCAAGGCGATCGGTTAAAAACTGAGGTAAATGAAAAGGATGATAGAATTCGTACTCTTGAGGTCGAAAATATTTCCTTGATTTTACAAACGGAAGATCCTCCTAAATCATGAAGGTTTGGGTTATAATGTTTGTGATCCTCCTAAAAGGAAAATTGATGTACCTACTCCTCCGAAAAATACTCCACCTAAATCACCCGTCCCTAAATGTACGTATTGCAATGTAAGTGGACTTATCAGTCTATATTGCAAAGCAAAAGAGGATGAACTTAAGGGGAAGTATAAATGGATTCCTAAAGGATCAACTTCCAAGAAAAGAACTGAAAAGTACTTATCTAAGAAGAAAGTTGATTCTAATGTGTATGATCAAAGACAACCAAAATTTTAGTATCGTCAAGAACCAATCAGTTATAAACCAAGGAATGCAAATAATGCTAATTCTAGCTCTAGTTCAACTAGAAAGGATAAAATTCCTACAAATGGTTCTAAGGCTCAAAATCCTAACTATCATGGTCACACTCGTAGCGGAAGTTTTGATTTGTCTAGGAATGCGAGTCATCATGCTAGATCGAGTCAACATGCTAATATGAGTTATCATACTTTTCCTCGTAATTTTAATGCTCATGTTAGAAATAACAATTCAAATTACAATGCCAATGCTTACTCTAGAAATTCGAATGTTACTATCCTTTCTCGTAGTAATAATAATCATGCTTATTATGGTAATTCTAGATACATGACTAGGAGAAATCCTTATCATATCTCTGCTAGGGCTCAAGCATCTAAAAATTTGCATGATTATATGCAAGATTATCCCATGCCAAATTTTGTGTATCCTACTTTGCATTTGCCTTCTCATGTACTAACCCGTGGACCCTTAAGCAAAAGGGGTACCGAATGGTTTAACTAATCTTTTATGTAGGTATGCTTTACTGCTAAGAAAGATGTGTGGTATCTTGATAGTGGATGTTCACATCATATGACCGGTAATAAGTCATTGTTGAACAACATTAAAAAGGTTACTGCAGGGATCGTGACTTTTTGAGATAGCAGTAAAGGCAACATCGTTGGTATTGGAGATATCGGAAATGAAAACTTTAAAATTGCAAATGTACAATTAGTCACTAGATTATAGTATAATTTGCTCTCTATAAGTCAACTATGTGACAATGGTTGCAAAGTTATTTTTCATCCATCTCATTACTTGGTATATGGCAAGGATGGAAAAATAACTCTAAATTGTCGATGAGACAAAAATGTTTATACTTGTGACATAAACAAATATGAAAATGTTTTTTTGGTTCCCACAAATGAGGATCCGTGGTTATGACATCATAGGTTGGGCCATATAAACATGAAACTCATTAAAACTATATGTTCGAAAGAACATGTACGTGGGTTACCAAAAATCACTTTGAAGCTTTCTAAATTGGCAAACAAATTTGCGCATCCCATAAAGCTAAATTGGTAAACCACTTGAGCTTTTATATATGGACCTTATAGGACCAGTTCCGGTAAAAAGCCTCGGAGGGTGTTTATATACTCTTGTGGTAGTCGATGACTTCTCACGTTTTACTTGGATCGAGTTCCTAAAATCAAAAAGTGATGCATTTGATGCATTCTTCGCTCTTTGTAAACGTCTTCAAAAGCAACAAAATAATAAAATTGTCTATATCCGTACAGATCATGGCAAAGAACTTGAAAATTCTAGTTTTGTTGAGTTTTGTGAAGAATGTCGTATTACTCACAACTTTTCTGCTCCTTATACACCTCAATCAAATGGGGTTGTTGAAAGGAAGAATCGAACATTTCAAGAAATGGCAAACACTATGCACAACGAGTATCGGAGACCAAAATATTATTGGGCCGAAGCTATGTCAACAGCTTGCCATATTCTTAACCGAGTATTACTACGACCTATCAAAATGAAGACTCCTTATGAACTCTGTTTTGATGAAACTCCTAAGCTTTACTACTTCAAAATATTTGGAAGTAAATGCTACATATTGAATACCAAGGATTATCTAACAAAATTTGATCCAAAATCAAGTCAAGGTGTATTTCTTGGTTATTCAACAAATAGCAAAGCTTATGGAGTATTTAATCTTAAAACTTTGGTGGTAGAAGAATCAATGAATGTTACATTCGATGAATATAAACCTCCCGGAAAGTTTAAAGATTTAGTTGATGAGGACACAGATTCAAGTGAAGTTAATACAAATGATGTGGAAGATGCCATCCGTCAAATGGGAAATTTGAATCTTGGAAGTGATTTTCCAACTAATCCTCTCGAATTAAAAGAAACCGGAGTTGAATTACCTCTAGAAATTCCATTCATTAAAGATCATCCTATAGACAATGTCTTAGGGAATTTAGCTAAGGGCATTCAAAATTGAGCTCAAGTTCAAAGCATTGTGAGTAACATGACCTTTCTATCATAAATAAAACCCAAATCCACAAAGGAAGCTTTATTAGATGAAGATTGGATTTCGGCTATGCAAGAAGAGCTAAATCAATTTACTCACAATAAAGTTTGGGAACTAGTTCCACAACCACCCAAAACTTCCATTATTGGAACTAAGTGGGTTTTTCGTAATAAGTTAGACGAGAGTGGAATAGTGGTAAGAAACAAAACACTTTTAGTTGCTCAAGGCTATACTCAAATGGAAGGAACAGATTTTGATGAAACATATGCTCCCGTAGCACGAATTGAATCAATTCGTATATTTTTAGCCTTCGCGGCGCATAAAGGTTTCAAAGTCTATCAAATGGATGTAAAATCTGCTTTCCAGAATGGTGTCTTAGAAGAAGAAGTTTACGAAAGACAACCACCGGGATTTGAAGATCATTTACATCCGGAATATGTGTACAAATTGTACAAAGTCTTATACGGATTAAGGCAAGCTCCTAGAGCTTGGTATGAGCGGTTAAGCAAATTCCTAATTGAATATGGTTTTAAAATGGGAATTGTTGATACTATTCTCTTTACAAAGTACGAAGGTAATGATATTCTGCATGTTCAAATTTACGTAGATGATATCATCTTTGGTTCATCTTAAGAATCTCTATGTAACGAATTCTCAAAAATTATGCGAAAAGAATTTCAAATGAGCATGATGGGTGAATTAAATTTCTTTTTAAGTTTGCAAATTAAGCAATCTAATGAAGGCAATCATATTTCACAATCGAAATATTGTAAAGAAATGCTATAGAAATTTGAAATGCAAAATTCCAAACCCATTAGTACACTTATGTCTACGTCCGTAAAATTGACTGAAGATCCGAAGGATATTTCTATTGATTCTAAGAAATATCATGTAATGATTAGAAGTTTACTTTATATAACGGTTCGTAGGCCTGACATTCAATATAGTGTATGTAAATGTGCTCGCTTTCAAGTGATTCCTAAAGAATCTCACGTATCGGCTATAAAGCGGATATTTAGATATCTCAAAGGAACCACTGAACTTGGTCTTTGGCATACGAAAGGACAACCTTTTGACTTAGTGTGCTTTTCTGATTCGGATTATGCTGGACACTTAATTGATAGAAAAAACACAAGCGGTACTTGTCAGTTTCTTGGTGGATGTCTTGTCTCTTGGTTTTCAAAGAAAAAAAAAATTATATTTCTAAATCCACTACAGAAGTTAAATATATAGCAGCGCAAAAATGTTGTGCTCAAGTCCTTTGGATGAAGCAAACACTTGCTGACTACTTGATAAAATTTGACGTAATATCAATTCAGTGTGATAATACGAGTGCCATCAATTTAAGTAAAAATCCTGTTTTGCACTCATTATCAAAGCACATTGATATAAGACATCATTTGTTATAAGATCGTGTGTTTAAAGGCAATATTAAATTGGAATATATTGATACTGAACATAATATGGAAAACATATTTACAAAACCTTTAAATTCCGAGCGTTTCGCCAAACTCCGTATGGAAAACATATTTACAAAACCTTTAAATTCTGAGCGTTTCGCCAAACTCCGTATGGACTTAGGAATGCTAGAATGTTCAAAGTAAGACACTATGTGTCTCTAATTCTATTGAAATTAATTTTCCATAGTTCTTGGTTTTCGGTTAATTAAATATACTATTTGAGTGGATTTCTATATGAAATTTAGATTTATAACTCGAATAAAAACAACACACTTTTATATATGGAATATAGATACAAACAAGGCTACCACCTTTTCTTTTCTCAACAGAGCTACAGCTCTCTCTCTATCTGTATTTTTATTTCTTACTTCAGTGTGTTCTGCTCCTCTGCACAACAGCTATCTATTTATAGGCTTCACAATACACTACGTTGCATCACTGTTTACACAATATTAAATTTATTAGCCTACCAATTTAGACTATAGACTAGCATGCTGTTTTTCTTTAATTTTCTAGGCAGCCACCATTTTTCAAGGTATTTATTTAAGACGTCGAGAAGACAGCTGGTCCTCCTATTTGTTTTATACTCTGAAATTTTTTATTTCACATGTAGGTGTTTTATTCCATGCTTCCAGAATTCCTTTTATAGTTGTAATATATATTATTACAATATCAGAGCCTTGTGTGAACTTTAGACCTCAGCACTTCATCTGGACAGCAAGTCTTCTTCATTTAATTTACACGTACTTGGGCAGCCCCTTGCATGTATGTAGATATTAATACTAGTTCTACAGAGTTTGACATTCTAACATAACATACCTCAAGAAAAAATTATCTATTTATAAGAATTTTTTGGGATGTAGGACTGTGATGGTTCCGCTCGACTAAATTCTACGAAAAACAACTTGGCACGGAAAGATGGACTTCCCAACTTCAGCCTCCGAGGATTTTAGATTATTAATGCTGGAATATAAATGTCCGGGCATGATTTCTCATGATGATATATTAGATTTACTTGATGAACAATTGTATATTCATCAATTAAATTCATTTGTTAATGTGTCTTGATTATGTAGGATAATATTAAGAAGAATCTCACAAGATCTCACAAGCAAGATAAGGGAAAGTTTGGTTGAAAAAGTGGAGGTGAAGGTGAACACTAAAGTGTAAGAAATTAGGTTACTGGTGGCACTAGTTCTTATTACGTGGGTTGTCTTTATGTTTATGACTCAGTTTTTGCTTTTAGTTATCTACTAAATGAAACATTGTGCTTAACTGCTATGTATAATATTGGGCACAAGTTGATGTAGTTAGTTGAATGTACTTTGAATCATGATTGGTGTTTTGCATAATTATATGGCATGATTTTAAGTTTGGTGTAAATGAAAAGACGAGGTTTGTTGGTTTTTGTTATTTTATATTTAATTGTTAATTTTGGAATGCATAAATGCAAACAGTATCTTTTAATTTGTAAACAAAAAAGTGTAGCAATTGATACTTTAAACTGTTTGTAAAGAAGACAAAAAAATTAAAAAATGTTGCTGGAAAGTGTTATAGTAGGAAAAATATTTATTCCACAAATATGGCCCCACTTGTGGGCCCCACAGGGTCTCCACATGTGGGCTCCAACTTCAGTCTCCGCATGTGGAGCCCACATATTGGACCTTCATGTAGGGCCCGTAAATATCTTTTTACAGAAAGTTTAATGCTAAGGCAACACAAATAAAACATTCCTCTAGAGTACTAATACTGTTGCTACAACATTCTATTCAAACACTAAATCACGTGTTGCCTGCAGGCTCCGCATGTAGAGCCCTCTAGTGGGGCCTACATGTGGGGCCCGTAAATATCTTTTTGCAGAAAGTTTAATGCTAAGGCAACAAATAAAACATTTCTCTCGAGTACTAATACTGTTGCTACAACATTCTATTCCAACACTAAATCACATGTTGCTTTATAAACCAAAGGCAACATCGAAAAAACCAACATCATAAAAGCGTTGCCTTTGAAATTTTTGGGCCTACAGCAACATATTTTGGACATATAACAACAACTTTTGGGCCTTTCCATAGACCATTTATGGTGCAGTGATTACATGCTAAAGAAAAACAAAGAGATTGCATTCATGGTTCTTGTGGATTGATTGGCATGACGGTACAGGTTAGTCATTGAGTGCGAGCTACTAAGCTTGGAAAATGTAAATCAACGAGACCCGATTACCATCTTCCTAACAAGGCAGAGTCTATCACTAATCACGAATATGAGGATCAAGAAGAGTTTGAGATTATCTACATATATTTCCTAGCCAATATTTTTGTTTCCCTTTCAAACGCCCCCACCCGTCACAGCAAGGAAAAAGAGTTGACGTCTCCACCAAGTGCTATTGAAACAACTATTAAAGCACTAAGATTACGTGGTTAAAGGGATGTGATGGTGTGGAAG
This sequence comes from Anethum foeniculum, assembly GCA_003724115.2. Lineage (NCBI taxonomy): Eukaryota > Viridiplantae > Streptophyta > Magnoliopsida > Apiales > Apiaceae > Anethum > Anethum foeniculum. Next base: position 417 of record PHNY01202466.1, on the reverse strand, counting down.
CATACTATTCCACAAGGAAAATGTTATAAACATAATAAAGGGTTTTGATGCATTAACACAGGAAACAATAATTTAAAACCGAAAAATCAGAATAAAATCAAAACCCTACGCAGGATCCATGCGAAAATCGATATTTAACTCATAGATTAGATTATTTACCTTAGGAAGCTTTACGAATTGTTTGTCTTGTGGAGATCCTGGCTTTAATCTTATTCACTACATATCCCGTTTTTAGCGATTTACGTTGTAGAGGTATCAACACAAAAACTTGAGCGGAGGAAGCGTGTAATAGAACAAAAACTCGGACCTGTTCTTCTTCTCTCTCCATCTCACCTTTTCTTCTAGGGTTTGTGTTTTTATCTTATAAAAATGTCACCCTAATATTAGTTATAATGATATATATATATATATATATAT
>PHNY01202444.1:0-12209 GCA_003724115.2 Anethum foeniculum | reverse complement strand
ACATATATTCAAAAACTAAAGTTAATAAAAAGGCAAAAAAGCAAAATAAGTTGAGAAAAAGTACGTCGTTACCAACATTCAACTTATCAGCTTATAAGTTGTAAATCCGACTTATAAGTTGAGCTGACAAACACTCGTCGATAAGTACTTGCCGGCTTATAAGTCAATAAGCTGACTTAACAGAAATGACAAACAGGCCCTATATTGAGACGATTCATTTGACATCATAATAATTTAGCTAAAAGATGTCAATTTCTTCCTATTTGTAAATTATATACAAATTTTGACCACAATTGGTTTCGTGGTGTAGTTGGTTATCACGTCTGTCTAACACACAGACGGTCCCCGGTTCGAGCCCGGGCGAAGCCATTCATTTTTCCTTTTAGAGAAAGAAGATTATAGTAACATGTTGTAACAGCCACGGAGGCAGGGACCTCAAGGTATAGGAATATATTTTTTTTCCTTAATCATTTTCTCAACGTCATAAACTGAGAGTCAACTCACTAAAATGAAGCATATCCCAAATAATTTCCGAGTCTTTTCTCTTTCAGAAAAATAACACCAATTCCGAATTTTCCTTCTTTCCCTCAACCTTTGAGGAGTAGGAAACTTTGTGATGTCCATTTAAAATGTTATATGCATACAATGTATTACGACAATGCCAAAGAAAGAATAAAAAAAGGGTTGCAAAAGAGAAATTGACTAGCGAAGATTACATTATATACCATTTTTCTTGCAATATGGTTAGCTCTAAAACAAACTTCATCCAATGAAGAAAAACTTTAGCTACATTCAATCCATTTCAGTACACCTCTATAATAAAAAACTTTATTTCCACTTTTACCCCTACTTGCCAAACAAAACCAAGACAAACAAGATAGGTCACAGGTGGCCGTATCATACTCAGAATTGAGCACAAAAAGTCAACCGGTCAATCATTCTTCTTGTAAAACAATGCAGCGGCAAGGGTAATATAGTCATTTCACATTATAGAGACAAAGACAAGAAAGACCAAAAGAAAGAGAGCCGGAATCACATGGGAGTTGTTTGGCTAATGGGGCCTTTTGTTTCTCTCTCCTCCTCTCAACAATAATGAGCTAAACTTTCTTATTTTCTCTCTCTTAACCCCATTTCATAAAAATCAGAAAATTAAAAAAAGACAAGATTTTTGGCTAAAAGATTCGATTTTTCTAGCTCTCCCCGGAGAAAGGCTTCATGGCCGACGATAAGGTACCATTTTTTTCACATTTCCCAAGAAAATTTTTGTAGTTCTTGATCTTGTGTTTTTGTTTGCTTTTGTTTTGGTACCTTCTTGTTTGTAATGTTGATGTGCAAAGAAATGGGCTTTTCTTGAAAAGTTGTTAAATTTTAGATCTTTTAAGCATGACCCATCATTTGAATGTAAATATATTTGTTTTTATGTTATAGTTAGTTGTTTGTTGAACAATTGAAAAAATTTTGAATTAGGTTTGTGTTCACTGAAATTATGTCAGTTTGAGCTTGTTTTAGTCTTTGTACAAGTAATATAGTCTTCAATCTTCATCCAGGTTGATACTAGTAGATCTATGAAAAATATTGGTATGAGTTTCTTATATGATGCTAGTAGATTTGTCTACTTGTGCTTTAAGATTGGTACCTTGTGTTGTTTGCTCTCTCCTAGTTCTTACCCACCAACCATGTAAATAGTTTTTGCTAAATTTTGGTGTATTTCAACAATTTAACACGTATACTGCTAGTGTTTTTTGAACCGAGGTCTTTACGGAAACAACCTCAGTAGATTCTACATCTTAAGGATATGTGTGAGGCCGCCCTACATTTTACCCCGCGTTCCCTCCGAAAGACAATTCTCCGATGGGGATATACTTGATCTATTTGGTTTAATTTGGTATGGTTCAAGTGTTCAACACAGCTCATATCTGTCTTGTTTGGTGATCTATTCTTTTTAGTTGCCTTTCAGTATCTTGTTATGTTAAATCCGAGTTTTATTTATTTTTGTAATTAAAATTTGAAATCTTTCATGAGTTTGCTTGTAACCTTTCATGTATGAATGATCTTTAAAATTGTTTCTACTTGTTTGCAGGAGATATCTGCTCCTGTAGTTGATGGAAATAATGAAGTTACAGGTCATATAATATCCACAACCATTGGAGGCAAAAATGGTGAACCAAAACAGGTATATTATAACGTGTTAAACATTCCAGATGTACTGTAAAAATATTTTTGTAATGCAAAGAAGTGCAATCTGTATTTAGTTTATCATCTCTGATCAACTTGCTTCCTGAGTTGGCCCATACAAGGCGATAGCTCATAGCTTTTATATTGAGCCTACCTTTACTTCGTTGTAATATTTGAAAACAGCATGTGATCTATTAAGTATAGCTACTTATTAGAATATGTACAAGCTTTTAATGTCATATAAACTGAGTTTTTTGGCAGAAGCGATTTTATATATTATAATTCACGTTGTTTTGGTTCTTCATGTAGACTGTCAGTTACATGGCAGAGCGTGTAGTGGGAACTGGATCGTTTGGAGTTGTATTCCAGGTATGCAATTTATACTGAATGTAATTATCTTTTGATAGTGGTGATGTTTGAATTTGCTAATATTTGTCTTCTGTCTAGGCAAAATGCATAGAAACTGGAGAAACAGTTGCTATTAAGAAGGTCCTACAGGACAGGAGATACAAGAATCGTGAATTGCAGTTGATGCGCTCGATGAATCATCCGAATGTAGTTGGTCTTAAACACTGTTTCTTTTCAACTACCAGCAATGACGAGCTATTTCTTAATTTAGTAATGGAATATGTGCCTGAGACTATGTATAGAGTGTTGAAGCACTACAGCAATGCAAACCAGCAAACGCCACTGATATATGTGAAACTTTACACATACCAGGTGTGCTTTATGCTTCTCCTAATATATTTATAATTTCCCCCACTTTATGTACTCACCTTAACTGATGTATACTTTTACAGATTTTCAGGGGTTTGGCATATATGCATGCTGTTCCTGGAGTATGTCATAGGGACTTGAAGCCACAAAACGTTCTTGTATGTATAATGCTGATTTAGAGCTTGATCGAGACCTGCAACTGTTCTCTTAATATGACCATTGAATTTTCTGCAGGTTGATCCTCTCACTCACCAGGTCAAAATCTGTGATTTTGGAAGTGCAAAAATACTGGTATGCCATACTTGCTGTTCGTTTTAGTAGCCAGCAATATTAGAGTGTTATCATGGCTCAATCATGTGTGCAAATTACCGTGTTGAAGAGCTATATAATTTATTCCTTGTTGCCTGCATTTTTCTATGCGAGTGCCTCAGTTAATCAAATTATTTTACTGATGAATTGATAATATTCAATGATAAAGAAACAAATTACATGTAAATATTAAGATAGGGGTGATACTTAACAGTTTGCGTTAACGACCTTAATTCTTGAAGGCATGTCTGTAAAATAATACAAGTGCATTTTGAGTAGACGAGCCAGCAATTAGTGTCACATGTTAATGTATCCAGCAGTTGCAGTTTTCTTCTTCTTTGTATCTATAGGTACACTAGAGGAATCAATTTAACTTGTTTAAAGCAATCATGTCACATGTTAATGTATCTATGAGATGTTTGAGTAGGATACATCAGTGTAATCTGCTGTTGTAATTTTGCATCATATGTTTGCTCATGATATACATCAGCTATAGGTGCACAAAGTGATGTGCGATATTGGAACCATATTTTTTATAAATTGACCATTATGTACCATTCAGGTGAAGGGTGAAGCAAATATTTCATACATATGTTCAAGGTTCTATCGCGCCCCAGAACTTATTTTTGGTGCAACAGAGTATACAACTTCAATTGACATATGGTCAGCTGGTTGTGTTTTGGCTGAGCTGCTCTTAGGCCAGGTAGGCACTTCTTTTACAGTTATCTTTATTTTGCCGCCATCTCAATCTTTTGGTACGTTTCATATTATTATTTATTACTCTGTATCTTATTCTTATAATTTTAAACTATTTAAGCCATTGTTTCCCGGAGAGAATGCTGTTGGGCAGCTTGTGGAGATTATCAAGGTATGACAACTAAATAAAGCAGTGTGTGTAATCATTTTTAGTTGCAGTTCTAATGTTTCATCTTGCAGGTTCTTGGGACTCCAACTCGGGAAGAAATTCGATGTATGAATCCAAATTATACAGATTTTAGATTCCCCCAGATCAAGGCACACCCGTGGCACAAGGTACTTCTAATATCCACAAATGCATCTCTAAAGTTTTCTTCCATTTACATCATTTATAAAATTTAAGAATTCAACTTTTGCTAAATTAAATCGGAGATTGAGACTATCTCCTTCCCTTGTAGCAAATTCTTAAGGGCCACTTATATAGTAGGTATTAAGCAGCCATTATTACAAAATTCATATTCTCTGCCACTACTAAAGTCTAACGATACAAGGTAGCAAGTTGGTCAGTCTTATTGCCAATTAACATTCTGAAAGCATCTATTGTTTTAAAATAACAAGATCAAATCTAAAATACCGCATTCATTATAGTTGAGAGTCTTGAGACTATTGCAGATCTTTTAACTTGCTCATCTTGGTTTTTAAGTTGTTTCATCTTGATTTCAGGTTTTTCACAAGAGAATGCCTCCAGAAGCAATTGATCTTGCTTCCCGACTTCTGCAATATTCACCAAGTCTTCGTTGCAGTCCTGTGAGTTCTGATTATGTTTCCTCTTTATTATGTAGATCCCGGCTGTAGGAATAAATTTATTTTCTGATATTAAGTCTAAAATGTTCATTAAATAAATATCGAGTTTTATACGTTCAATATGCGTCTTATGTAAAAGTACTAGTTGGATATAGTTTGTCCAAGAAATGCAAGTTGACTTAAAAAGAACTTTTTGTCTATATCTTATTTGCAGCCTATTATATGTGATATTCCCCGTTTTTTACTATTGGCTGTACCTTGCAGTTGGAAGCATGTTCCCACCCTTTCTTTGACGAGCTTCGCGAACCCAATGCTCGCTTACCAAATGGCCGTCCATTACCTCCACTTTTTGACTTTAAGCAAGAGGTATGCCCCCTATTTATTCAGAAATGTGACTGGGTCATAGGATGTAACATGCTACTGAACTGTTGCTTCTTAAAATTTCAAATGATTGATACTCTATGCTTTCAACAAAATCTAGCTAATAACATGTATTTAAACCATATCAGCAAAAATGGCTCAATTATGTGCCAAAGTATTATTTAACAAAAAAACTGATAATTTGATTTTGTCTTGTTAGCAAGAAAAGCCTTACAAAAATGTTATAAATGAATAGAAGTGCTTGCATCTTTCTAAGTCTGATGTGAACTTGGTCAACAAATTTTGTTGAATGAGTTAAATGAGCAAGTGTGTATGGTACATAGGTCCTGCATCATTACACATAGTTCGGTCTGTGATTAATTCAATAGATTATATTCTGTATATAATTTGACTAAAGCATTTAATGTGGTATAGTTGACATAGCATGGTCGTCATGCGGGTGCCATACAACTAAAAATAGTAGACTGTTTTTGTCATTTAATTAAAAAATTAAAAAACACTGTAAAAACAAAAATAGAAGTTTGTGTTAATATCAGAAGAAAATCTTAGAAGTTGAAAAATATACAAGTAGTCAACAAATAGTTAATAATGTACTATAAAATATTTTTAAACACATGCATATATTTTAAACAACGATACGAGTTCACAGTTGATGAAATAAAGATATAATGATATTAATACACTTGACATTAGGAAAAATAATAATATTGTTACAAGAATAAAGAGAAAATAAGAATTAAAATGAAAAACAATTAAAGATATAAATATATCTATGTATTGCAGTCATAGGCTTATCGCCTAGGCTAGTTAGATTAATTTCCTATCTTGGCAAATTTATTGGGCCTATTGGCGCGCACATAGCTATCCATGCCCATCTGTGATATATGATATAGCATAAAAGAATGTATTCACGAGTTTGTGTTCTCGGAGGTTTTGGGGTTAATGGTGCTATGGTCAACTTAAGCTGACATATGAGGATATCACATTCTTCGTATGTAGTTAATGATTCATTAGTCTCCGTCAATTCATTACTAGATCTTTTTTTCTCGATTAAGTGATTGGTAGATGTACTGAAATATTTGTGGTTACAGCTGTCAGGAGCATCCCCTGAACTTGTTAATAGACTGATTCCCGATCACGTGAAACGGCAAATGGGTCTACAGTTCCTGCATCCAACCGGAACATAATATGCATGGGAGGGCGGACAATCTGAGTTCATATTGTTAAGTTAAAGTGAAAGGAATCTTTATTATAATCTCCCATCAAAGGATATTGGAGCAGCATCACATATTTTGGTTTACCTGGATAGTACAGATACTATGGCTGGATGGCTCCACTGCCTATTACGTGATGCTTTTTAGTTGCTCTTTCTTCCACTGAACCTCTCTCCATCAAACGACCGTAGTTGCCATTAAAGAAAGAACAAAAAATGAGTTCTCTTTGTATATTTTATTTTGCTTGTACTAATCAGAAAGCTCAGTGCAAAGTAAAAGTGTAGGAAGTTAAGAAGGGCGGAATTGCACCATAAAGAGGTGGTGGACAAAAGAATGCTGTTTGTTGTGCTCGAAGTTTCTTGTATCAATACCAGTTTTGGGTTCTTTCTATATGTACATATACATATACATTTGCTGCTATTTGTGAATTGTGATTTGCACTTTGCATTTCAGAAACTTAGAATTCAGTTATACCCTATGTACCAGTATTCTATGTGTTGCCCAAGATTGGTTATAATTATGAAGACAATTAGGCTGCTTAGTAATTGTAGAGACGATCATTCCGCATAAATTGGCTATAAGCTATTTATTATCTCCATTAGTATAATCTCATTGCTAAAAGCAACAAAAATGATCCTTCTAGTCTATTCCAAAACATGTTTTCAATTCTCAGATTGAAATGAGCACAGTGTGCAGCAGCAGTCCGCAGTCCGGTTATGATGCCAGGAGACTGTATAACTGTGCTAATATATTGTATTGATTTTCGATATTTCAATTTTGTTTTTTTCTGTAAAAGAATATTATAATTGTCCTTTAATTCAAAGTTTAAAATTTAAAACAAATTCTTTTGACAAGTTCACATGTAAGTGAATGCATGAAGGTCTATACTCCATGTTATTTAATTGCATCATGATCATGTGTCACACAATATTTAGGAACTGTTTTGGGATGTGAATGTATGTGATGCATTTTACTTGATTAATCAAAACATGTCCCTTGATATTTTAGAATCATTTTTATCCAATTTCAGGTAACTAATATTTTTGTAAAATAATAAGGCTACATAACCAACCTAAACAATTATAATCATTCTACAAAAGAATTAATGTAAAAATCTCGAAAATAATGATACATATGAAGTCTGAAATAACTAAAGAAAGTTTAAAATTTTAAAATCCACCAAGGTAGACAATAATCCGCAACTAAGAGCAGTTCCGGCTTGAAACTATATTTTAAGTGTAAAATCAACTCAAATCCATAGTAGTATAAATGTTACATCAATGAACAGAGTCACACCAAATTTGATGTGAAAAATATATTTTATGTAATTTTTATAACATTTTGACGTCTTTCAAAATTTCTACAATAATCTAGTTTTCTTTTAAAAAATAAATTTATCTCCCTCATATTCAAATAAGATACTTACTTTTTAAAAGGTGAAAAAATTATATCTTTTTCAGATATTTTTTAACGAACAAGCAAGAGATTTATTAAAACATAGGAACCCAGCCGGAACAAATATCTGAACTGTCAACTACAATCTGATTGTGAAACAAAAAACATGCTAAATCAATAGCCGTTTTGTTTACAAACTGCTTAACACATATAATATTAAAATTCTTTAATATAAAGTTTTGTTTTCAGACTGCTTAACACATAGAATATTAAAATTCTTCGATATAAAAAATATTACAATGACATCTCGAGCAATCAAACCTACACCAGTTGTGAAACTAGTAGCATCATAATTGACCTTCATATAAGTGTCATCTGTAGCCCAATGTTCAGAATCATGAGTTACATGATATTGGAGTAACAAAAGTCCCAAAATATGAATAATTTTTTGTTGTGAAATATAGTGTAAATGAGCTGCAGTTGATCTTCCATGCGGTACAACTTTGACACTAAAAATGTAATGGATTGGAGTTGACACCAACTCTCCCCATTTTACCCTTTATAAAAGAAATAATTAAAAAATTTATTTATTGAAGTTTTACTATATTCAATTTTATTAAATTAAAAATTATGAGAGTTAGTATAACGTTTATGAAATTTTTGTTATTTATAATATTTTATTGGTTTTTCTACCATGTGTCCATGGACACATGGTAATCGCGGAAACTTACCTAAACTCTTTTTGTCCTTAATACCTAGACTCTTTTGAAAAACTTCAAATAGGGTTGTACTCCCTCCGTCCCATAATACTAGTCTCTTTTGAGAGATATTTTTTTCCCATAATACATGCCCATTTTTAAGTTCCAATACAAATTTATTGACATTTTTCCAAAATTACCCTTCTTGAAAATTGTATAATAATAATTTATGAAGTATGAATTAGAGTCTACATTTATGTATTTATGATGGGTATAAGTGAAAATGCATCATTAAATTAATACTTTCTTAATAAGCGTAAAAAATTGAAAAGAGACTAGTACTGTGGGACGGAGGGGAGGGAGTATGTTAGTGTGAATATTGAAAGATATTGGGTTTACCTAAAGAAAGCCCATCATATAACAACCTAATAGTGGCCCATTTTTTTTTATAAACCAATAATCATATTTTCTTCCCTCCACGCTTCTTTACACAGTAGTAACACACACATACACACAGCACTTCACCGCCGATTTTATTACAAAACACAACCTACTCCACCTCCCAACTCTTACAGGTAACCCCATCAGAATTTTTATTCTTATGATTTTATATGTTTGTGTATGTATATATTTAAAAAGACAGACTCATGCGGTGTTAATTAATTTTGAAGTTAATTTTTTGATAATTTGTTTAGTTGGTTATGGTTTCATTTATGATTTTAATTGTTTAAATGTTGCAGAGCTTATTTTTAAAGATTTTTTTTTTTTATTTATAGCTTTTAAACCAAAGTAATGCTGCAAGTGAGTTTATGATGTTCAAGTGTTTGATAAAATGTCCCTGAGAGTGTTTTTTTAAGAAAGCTGCACACATTTAGATTTGAAAGATTTAAGTACTGCCACTACATTACCGACTACTTGAGGAATTTGCATAAATGATAAAAACTCACCGACTTGTTGTGTCTAGATGGCAGTCTTGTTTCTGATGGCAATATAAAGTGATACAATAAGTCGTTAAACTTCTAAAGTAATGTGTATTATTTGATATAATGTATGTTTCAGAGTTGGATTGAGGTATGTATATATGATTGCTTAAGCAGGGGCAGAACCATGTAGTCACCAGGGTGTCCCTTGGAGTACCCTGGAATACGAGGTATGTAGTTTATAGGTAACATCTGGATGCAATGGTAATGCAACTGAGTTGGTTTTTATAACACAGGGGCATGGGTTCAACTCCCCATCAAAACAAACTTTATTTCATATCCTGGAAATTAGATATGGTAACCACATGTAACATACAAAAAAGGCCGAGCTGACTACTTTTCTTGAGTATTTTAAGTACCCTGGAAGAGGCACTTTGTATAAGCACATATTTGTCTCCTTGAATATCTTTTAGATAGCTGTTCTTGTTGTTTACCTTTTTTTGATTTTTTATATTCATAGGCCGGGCTACTACACTCTTGTGTTGGGCTGTTAGCCATGGACATGTAAATTAGCAGTCACAGAAACTTCGTTATCAATAGCATGGTCTCTTAAGTAGCAAGTTGATGGTTCCAGGTACTCATCTAATGGTGTGATGTTGTGGCAAGTTGAGTAAGTTTTTTCAGTTTAATGAAAAACATTAGAATATTGTTTAGTCTTTCTCTTTTTCTATTTCCAGCAGTATCAGTTTCCTAAAGTTGTGTTTGGTTGGTGGGTTGAATGGAATGGAATGGATGAAATTAAATGATATAAATAGGAGTTTGAGGGAAGATTTGAAAAAAAAGTTTAGATATGCGAAATTGTTATGATAAAAATTGTGAACAAAATGGGGTGAGTAAGAAATAGAGCATTCCATCTCAAATTGGGGGTGTTTAATTATAGTTTAGGTGGTTAGAAATGGAATGGGCTAAGGAATGAAAATTTTGTAAATTTAATCATTTTATACTTAAAATGTCATTCCATTCCATTCCATTTCATTCACCCCAACCAAAAACAACATAAGTATGTTGCAGCTTTCTTACCTATAGTAGTGGCCTTGACTTCTCTACATTTTAGATGGGAATAAGTATATATCCGATGTCATTTAGCAAAAAAATATATCTGATGTTATTACTTTTTTCTTCTGTGCAGTGAAAGATGTTGGTTCTGCATCCAGAGTACTTTATATTAACTGCAGTTGTAGATATAAGTCTGTAGCTTCTGTCAGACTAAACAAAGAAAGAAGGTTTAGCAGTTGGAACAGATCTGAAGCAATAATTCGCCATTTCGACGATGCTCATATCCAACGTCGTACCAATTCAATTCCTGAAATTTCATTTGGTGAAACTCATCACATTTATCAATCTAGTAGTCTTCAGCATTGGTTTAAAAACTGGCAAGAACAACGAAAGTATAAGCTAACAGCCAGCACTTTTGCCGCGGCTATTGGTCTATGGCCTCGTCGAAGGGTCCAACTGTGGTTGGAGAAAATTGGGTATCTCCATCCGTTCACTGGTAATATGGCCACCTGTTGGAATAATATCAAGGAAGAGGAAGCCCTTGAAAGATATAAACTGATAACTGGAAATGCTGTACGGTTTCCGGAGTTCCAGGTTTACAGAGACACTGATCTTGAATATGATTGGCTTGCAGCTTCTCCTGATGGTACAGTTGAGCAGGTTGTTTACGAATTAACTTCTAGAGGAGTGTTAGAAATTAAGTGCCCTTATTTTGACGGTAACATGATTAAGGCTCGTCCATGGACAAGAATTCCCCTTCACTATATCCCTCAAGCTCAAGGCTTGCTGGAAATTTTGGACCGAGACTGGATGGATTTCTATGTCTGGACTCCTAATGGAAGCAGTTTATTTAGAGTAGAACGTGATGAAGAATACTGGAACCTTTTGAAGATAGCATTGTCAGACTTTTGGTGGAATCATGTCCATACAGCCAGGGAAGAATGCCTCAAAAGAGTGATCACAGATCCACTGTATGAGTTGAGAACATTCCGTCCTGCAGCTAGGCATGAGTTGAGTGTTGATATAGTTTATGAAAGCAAAAGATTAATTGACGAGTCCAAGTTGATGGTCCGTGAAATTTTTGGCAAAATACAGGATTGACATTCTCGAGAAACTAAAAACGATTAGTAGATTTATGTTTAGTAGATGTAGGATACCCTTTTTGGCTTGGCTAGTAAGCCTAAAGGCAGTTTATTGAAGTAAACATGTATAAACTAGACAACAGAAGTTGGTTGACAAGTATGAGAGACGAACTTGAATATTGTATCTTACTGCTTGTCACCTGATTATTCGAGTTGGAGTATATAAATTATTTTTATTATTTATGTTATGATATATAAAATATCAAATTTCAGGAGGATTTGTAGTGATAAAGGAGATTGGGATAGAAACTTCTAATACCAAGTACTGATGCTATCATTGCTATCTTCTCCATATATATAACCAGGACAATTACATACACACAGCATATATAACCTCTGTAACATGAAACTTCTTGAACTATTACAGATTCGTCTTCTTTTAATTCTGTTCTGAAATGGAACTAGACAAATTCTGGATTACCAATGGTGATAATTCTGTTCTGACATTTTGTTTTAAGATTAAAATCTTCGGATGTAAATTTCTGTGTTACATGGTCCAACAAACTAATTTATATGTTAGAATTATATTCCATCACTACTTATAGTAGTTTAAATTGATGAGCTCTTAAACTAGGCGTTTATACAATCTATACTCTTTATTAATAAGCGAAACCATGTTTAAATGATGCACGGTACTAAAGTACCAAAGTACTAAAGTACCAAATTTTGGTACTAGATAATTATGTAATATCTATTTTTCTA
>PHNY01202412.1:5041-16074 GCA_003724115.2 Anethum foeniculum | reverse complement strand
TATATATATATATTTGTAGAAGAAAAAACTAATAACATTTCTCTAGAACTTCATAGATCTGATATTGAAATAATGATTTTGGCATTCTTCGATAACATAGTATTAACCAAATAACGTTTCTATACTAACATATCATTTGTACTATGCAGAAATCAATCTATTGCAAAGAAAAGTTTAAGTTGTGATCATTTTGACCTTTGTGAATTTAGTGAGTATCATTTGTATTACGCAGAAACCAATGTATTGCAAAGAAAAGTTTAAATTGTGATCATTTTGAGCTCTGTGAATTTAGTGATACGTGCATGTGTCTTAAAGCTGTACTGTTGAATTTTCATTTACAAAATATTGTCATACTTTTTCTTGAAAAAACAGTTTGTGTCTGCATATTTGCAGTATGTCTTGTTAAAGTTGTTGGTTAGCAGGCAAAGGTTGATCTCTCTTTGTTCAACTGCAATATAAAAGAAAAGCAGGATAGATGATATTATGAGTACTAGAATTTTTCCAAGTGTTAGGTCCTAGTTGGTCTGTCCTTGAGTTATAATACTTTACCTCTTAATCATGAACTTACTTTAGCAGTTTAGCTGCTAACAGTGGGCTCAAAGAACACATGGGTAATCAAGAAAAAGTGAAGGACACTTACAAGTCCTTTCAAGTATTCAAAACCCAAATAAGCATTCACTCTATATACCCAAACTGACTCGAACTGACTCGCTCAGTGTAAGACAAAAGACAATATAATGGCACTTTAAAAGGCCTCATTTAGGAACATGCAGAAAGTTAAATTCAAGTGCCACCTACCTTGAATAAACTTAAATAAAAGTCTGTCGTAATACAGGATAGCAACAGATGCCACAAAACACGTCTATTAAGTTTGATATCAACCATATAACAAGTGTTCCAGATATGATGCTGAATGTCTGAATAAGGCAAACTGATGAACCTAATTCCAGTTCAATATTTTTCCACTTCAAAGCCAAGACATACTGCATCCAAAATGGAACCCAGCAGCTTCTGTTTGGGTGATGAATTTGGACTTACTCGGAAGTTGGAAACCTTGACTGGTGGAAAATATGCATCCGACCTAATGCTTCCCACCAGCTTTTAAGGCCTGAAAATCTGCGTGTTAATGAAGTATATGCTATTGTTTCATGTACATGATAATTTACACCGCTCTCCCCTTTCCCCCAAAGGCAGCTAGTTTATCTTATTCAGAAGCCAATATACATTCTGCATCTAACTTGGACCCAACAGCTGCTGTTTGGCCGAGGAGTTTAGTTTTACTTGGAAGTCAGGACTCTTGACTGACAGATAATATGCTTCGGACATTAAGCTGCCCACCACCTTTTATGACCAGAAACTCTGCCTGTATATGAAGTATGTATTTTTTGTTTCGTGCGCATCATAGAATCAATACCCCCTTTCTCCTTAAGGTAGCTAGTTAAAGTCATTAAAGTATCTGTGTCCTACATTCCCAGTCTTAAATATGACTCTTGTTTAACAGCTGCCACATTTGATCATACAGCATTTGCTGCATAATTAGTCACCAAAATTCTTCACTTACTGGCTGCTTTTTGTCCTCTTCAGCAATTAATACTCTCTTCTACTTAACGTATGTAACACATCTCTTATGGCTGCAAATTCCAACAAATCGGTGTATGAGGAAAAAGTTTTTCTTGTAGCTTCAGTCAGTTTAAAGATTCTTTACATGCACTTTAAATTAGAAATTTGTTTCTGCATTGATCTGCACATGTTTTTACCTTTATTCAGTATTTCATGATTTATAGTTATTTGTCAAGTGTCTACAAACATTTTGTTATCCTGCTTCTATATATTCTTAGTACGTATGCGATATCTGTACAATATGTTGCAGAGTATCGCGGTGCCGGTAACTAGATTCAATGCCTTTGATTCCACTATTATGTAGCAATTGTGAATACTCATTTTAGTATATACAGAATTACAGATGTATTTACTGATTTTATAACCTTCTATATGCCCTCGATCATAAGATGAATAACCATTAGATACATGTTTAAGGCTTGCTACTCTAAAATATTACTAAGATCCTATGCTATTTATGCTACATCGCCGCCTTTTTTGCTAAAAGTTTATTGATTAATCCCCTTCCCCTCGAAGGTTTGCAGAAGCTTCTTCTGGGGATGAATCTGTTGAAGATATAACTGGAACATCTGAAGTGAAGAAAGAGATAGCTGATCCGGAATGCTCGGAGGAGAAATACCCTTCTGGAAATATCCTATGATTGCCTTGTTTTTCCAGTCTTAATTTTCAATGTTCCTTTTGCTTTTCAATGCAGTGACAGGCAGAGCTTTGGTATTGATTAAATTATTTATTTGCCAGACAATAGTTTCTATCTTCTGCGTTCCTTAAAAATAAATTTACAGACTGATGAGTTGGACCCCATCTCGCATGATACAGACAGTGCTGATGCTGTTGTGCACACTTCAGTATCAAAAATCAAACAGTCAGTTAAGTCAGTTACAAAATCCAAGGATATCTCTAACAGCAATAAAACCTCTTTTGTTCAGGCTACCATATCTACATTGTTTAAGAAAGTTGAGGAAAAGGTGAAGTCTTCACTACTCGCACATAATATTTTCAAGAATTAACCAATATAATATCTCTTGTTGAAAACTTTTAACTGCATATGCGCTTGTACTTTTCTGCTCGCATCATCTACATTTTGAAATGTCCATAATACATCGTCCAGGCTATTTCACTAGATGAATGATGTTAATGTGTGCTTTACGTTCTTGGCTTGATACAAATTTATGGCGCTTGGTATGTTTTAAGTTGTATAATGGAGAAGATGAGTGAGGTTTAGTGGGGCAGAAAAGCAGAGTCCCTTTGTATTGTTTGAGTTTCTAAAAAACCAGCTTTATATGTGTGTTTATGTATTGATTTGTGCCCATATAATTACACTGTTGTTGGCCAATGATATTCCTTTTAATTGCCCAGGAGTTTCATTCCATTGAGCCATGTTTGTTTTGTGGGGTTATAATCCTGGACTAACAGCCTATTTAATCTACTGTTGTACTATATTTAATCCTTTACACCTTGCTCCTGAGTTTTTTCAGAAACAAAAGCAGAAGAAATTTAAGGAAAGTGAACGAAGTGAAGTGAACTGCTTTTGTCACGTGCTCCCTGGTTGGCCGGGCTTTTTTTGGGCCCGAGCCTGACCGGGCCTTTCCCGGACTTTTTCCGAATTCGATAATAATATATATATATATATATTATTCTTAATATATATTAAATATTATAAAAAACATATATTTTATACAATTGATGATCGACCAACATGTATAATGATAATTGTTATCCGTTTATTGCTTTTATGATAAATTAATCGATTATTCGTCTACTTGATTTACATTTTATTCATATAAAATATATAAATTAATATTTTTAGCCATAAACATGTAAATATATGTGCTCCAAGTATTTTTTATTTGTATGAGTTTAAATACATATATATGTAAATACTCCTTTGTCCCCTTTTACATGTCCATTATAAAAATAATTTTTGTCTGTTAATACATGCCATTTTTCTACTTCCAAAGCAATTTTAGTGCTAATCTTCCAAAATTATCCATTTGTTTACTATTTCCAAGATTTGACTCTTTTAAAACTTAGTTGAATTCTCAATTTTCAAGATAATATTTAGGGGTACACATAGGAAAAAATAATTTAACTAACATTTTCATAATATGCACAATTTTTTCAAAATGGACATGTAAAAGGGGATGGAGGTAGTAAAATTAAAATCGGATTTTACCCGGCTCAAATCGGGCTTTACAAGTTTATGTTTGGAATCAAGAAATATTTTAATATGTTTTTTGCACTTTAGTTCGCCTTATTATGTTTGGTAAAAGTGAAGGTAATATTAATTCCTATACGCCTCTTTCTTTCCTATATAAAACCCGGGAGCATGGATAGGAGTGAAAATCTACTTATTTCACTTCCTTTTTTAGTTCATTTCCATGGACTTGTAAATTTGTAATACCAAGTAAAAGGATGGGATTAAATAATCCCTCCAAACTGAACTATGAAATTATGAAAACTTGTAAAGAATATTTCAAGGATAGAGTTGGTGGAAAAACCAAATTTATCCAAACAAAATCAAGTGAGATTGTTTTAAAGGATGACATAAAAATAAAATGAATACCAAGCAATCCGCTGATTATAATCCTTGCAAACAAACCTAGCCCGGAAGTTTTCCCACATAGAGCTTTCCACTTCAAATTTGCATATTCTTATTAACATTTAAGGTTAGTAGAACCTCCTCATTAAGAGATACATTGCATGAACGCATGCAACTAAAGAAAAAGCAAAGCTTCAATATATGCAACTGTTTCTGATAAGCTTTTTGAACTTTTTCAGAAGGTGCCTGCAAAGAAAAAGGATTTATCATCAAAAGGTTAGCAACTCTTATGATTGTCACTTTGATTTTTATGTATGGATAACCTATAAAATGTATTGTATCAATGCATTCTAGAATCTGGCAAGAGTTTGCAGCAGACAGATTTGAAAAGGAAGAGTGATCAAGTTAAGGTGAGACATTTTCATTGTATTTTTTGCGTCATTTTGAGATACTGTTCCTCTTTTCATTTTGTAACATATACTAAAACGGAGCTCAACAAGATTTATTCTAATTATAAGCGTTAACCAGTATGGTATTACATTTTGATGTATGTTGTGCAGGTTCAGGGTCCAAGTAAAAAGAAAAAAGCAACCGAGGAAAAGAAAAATGGTCTCTCTCTCCCTCCCTCCCTCCCTCCCTCTCCCCTTTCTCTCCCTCTTTACTGTAGCATACATACTACAAAAATACTATACTTGGAAATTACATAAAGGTTTCGTGCTGTTATTGTTGCTCCATTGAGTAAAAATATGGTCATGAATCCGCTCAAGCATATGACCAGCATATCTTTTAAGATTGTATAAAGGGTTATATGATGTAATATGGGTTGAAATAGTCATGCGATGCAGGGGTTATACAGTCCGAAGCCCTAAAGGTGTAGTTGGTATGCTTTGCCTTGAAGTTGTGTGGTGTAAATCTCTATTTGCTGAATACTACTACTGAAGCCACACGATTGTAAATGTTGTCATTTTTGTTTAAATGACTAATGTAGATATTTGAAATGATTGTAATTGTTGTACTATTGACATTAGGGCTAAAGTCCAGTACTAAAGGAAAGGAGAATAGCTTAGTCGTTTGATGTTATGGAATGAGCCAAGAGTGCCTGCTTTGTTACACAGCTCTGTGTCCGATTGTTGTTTAAGCAAATGGCTAGGAAGAGATGATCTGTGGTAAATCTCAAGCCACAGAAAAAGTCGAAACATGAATGAGAAATAAATATAAGTGTGATATATGTTATAACCTTACAAAACAAGAGCTTTTAATGAGTGACGAGTCAATAGCACAAATGGCACAATAATGACAATTTAGGTGTGTCATGCAAGATCTGAAATCCTGAATCGCCATTCCTGCACTATTTAATGTTTATTGTTCATAATGCTTGTTATTTAAGGAAGATTTGCAATCTTTAAATCGATTAGGGTCACACACACTTGCATATATACGCATATATATATATATAATATTCTGTACAAATGGTGTTCATGTCACTTTTTCATTGTGTTTGCATATTTAATTTCTTAAAAGATTGTTTTATCTGAAATTTATAGGCACAAAGAGCAAGGCAAGGAAGAAAAAGCTCGAGGTAATTTAGTTTGTTTTTTCCGTACTCACATTTCACTTTAGATATTTCTTAAAATGATTTTGTTATATATTTTGACAATGGTCTAGTGAAGAAATTTATGATGTCCTAGTTCAGAATCTTGTCTAAATATAATTTACTTGGATGTTTAAGCTGATGGTTTAAACTTTAATGTGCTTTTACAATGATCCAGTTCCCTATTATATTTAGCTTTGCTAATTCAAGCCTTAGTTCTGTCAGTAACACAATCTTCTAATTTTCTATGAACAAACATATTTCCTGGTTCATACAGTGAATTAGACCTGGCATTTTTCTCACGACACGAAAACGACATGAAAATTTAGTGTTTGTGTTTGCACTTTGAGTACACGACACGAAAAATACACGAACACGAAGTACACGGCCGAGATGTAGTGTCGGTCTTGTGTTTACCCTTTAGGTACACGACACGACACGAGGTACACGAAATAAATATATTTATAATTAAATATTTATTATAAATATGTATATTTATAATAAAATATATATTTGCAATAAATATATGTACATATATATATTTTTTAAAATAATGCATAGTTTTATAATATTGTAAGTATAAATGACTTAAATGTATATATTTCAAATAATTTTGTAAATTTTTTACCTAAAAATCTAATATTTACATTTATTATTTTGTATTTATATTTAATTCAATTTTACACGAAACACGACACGAGAACGACACGAAAACGGAGGTACACGAACACGAAAGTACACGGTTTTGTGTTTGGCTTTTGAGAAGTATACAATCTGAACGAATTGACAGGTCTACAGTGAATGGATACATACCAAAATTAATTTGGATGTAAAATAGTTGCTGGATTTGTTAGTGCATTGTTTATTAACGTATTGTGAAACCTCTTAGGATGAAGATGACATTGAAGAGTTCTCAAGTTCATCAAAGGTATGCTTTTCAAGCTGTTGTCAAGTTTTAGAATGTTTATTATCGTTCTGGGAAATTGTAAAATCAGATTTCGTGCTTAGAACACTGTAACATAAAAACATGTTGCAACAACAATCAGATTTCTCAGTATATTACAACTTCAGTAAGTTTGTTAATACTTATTAACTTTTCTTTAGGATACAATTGGAAGTGACAGCGATTGGACTGCCTGAGATCAAGTCACTTCACAAGATGCTGACATTATAATCAAGTTTTCAGATCATATGTATTTGGTACAACCCAGGAGCTTCATGTTTGATGTGCTGATATAAATGTGGAAAGAAGTGGTTGTAGTGTAATATAAGCTGTTGTGTTATTGCTTTTCCAACTAGGAAATTTTGACGTGTCATTTATGTGAAAAAGAAGAAATGAAGTAAAAGACACGAAATTTGAAAGTCCGTCTCCCCATGCTAAAGCTAGGTCTTCTCTAGAGCCCTTGCATTAACAAAATTTAATAAATTAAAATTTTATCATTTTTGATTTTTTGCAATGATGTTTTTGGTTGGATATTACTAATATAAGACAATATTATATATGAAATTATATATGATTTATAATTTTTCCTTATCATCAAATTTTACCATTTTATTAATAGCTATTTGTCCCTGGCAACTGTATGTCGGGGACAGTTTTGACAATAACGGGTATGGTTTAAATTTTTTTTACCCGTCAGTATAATATCGAAGTATGACTTAAATAGCCATAATACCGCAAGACGGGTAATTTTTATTTTTAAACTAGAGCTATTGGATCTTCAATCCAACTGTGCATAAATCTTTTGTCGTGAAAACCATCCCGACATATTGTTGCTAGGGACCAGAAGCCTTTATTAATAGCCATAACATTCGTATGCTCGTGTATATATCAACAAATCAACCTTTTCTTCCACCTGTTACTACTTCCTGAATCAGACGGAGTCCGTCTCTGAACGTGACCAAGTGAACGCCCGGAAATCGCCCTCTGGTATCCTATAAAATGGGGTACCACGCCACTGAGTACCTAAAATTCGATAGAGACCAGTCCGAACCCCTACTGAATTTCACTTATCATAACCAGTAACACGGTTTAGCTTGCGAAAAAAAATTGTAGCACGATGATAGTTCATATATATAATAGGCATCAGAACTCCACTTAATGTAGGCATCATATACATTACTGAGGAAAATACACAGATGGACATTCATTCAATCTTTCAAAACCCTGCCTAGCTAGAAGCATTAAACAAAGTCGAAGCCAAAATCAAAACATAAGAGAACAATGAGACAGCAGCACAAAGCAATGAGTATAGAAGTACTCGGGAAATTGCAAGAAATGAGTATAATAGCTACCAAACTCGATTCCGGAAATTGCAAGCTCTAGTGCTAAAGCCTACAATACATTTTTCAAACCTGTTACGCCATATTTTCGTAGTCTCAATTATCTCCCAAATTTTCTAATATTCATCTAATCATAATTAATTTAATTCCTAAATTAATTATTTCCTCTCCCTGAAACGAGGAATAATCTTCGATCAATTACAGAAAATATCCCTAAACGATATCTTTCAAATCAGGAAAGGTATCCCAAATTAACAAGATAAAATCAACTAATTCCAATACATATCCCTTAAAAACGGCAAGGGATTAAAAAACCACATCCTTCCACAGAACTGCGTTCGCTTGATCCTATAAATATAGGTACGCATGCATGCATCTTGAAAAAGGATCCGACACATATAACAAGTCGAGACACCTCTCAAGTCCAGCCCCAAACATCAAAAACTCCCCATTCCCCTATTTTCACATGTTCGTTATTCCAGCAACCTCCGAAATTTGTTATCACCAAATTACTCCGTTAACAATTGGCGCTAGAAGGAAGGCATAATTTTTTGATTGTGGAGGACAATCAAACTGATAAACAATATACACGGGGTTTTAATATTTGATCTTTAGCGGTTTTAAAGGAGGAGCAGGACGGTGGAGGCGGTGGGTGTTTAAAAAATATAAATTCATGGCCCCGGCTTACGTGGACAACTAAGGCAAACTAAAGCATGCATGTCCGAGACAAGAGCGTGGGATGTTTGAGCATTAAAAAGGATTCAAGGTCAAGAAAAACAAAAACAAAAACAACAAGAATCAGCAAGATGCAGAAAGGAAAATCGACTTGGTTCAGAAAATCGATAAGTTTTTGTAATATTTATTTATTTATTTTCTTTTTCCAATTCCATAAAATACTTATATATTTTACTATTATTTAAGTAATATAGTGAGATATATTTATTAAATCAGATATTTTATACATAAAATTTCATGTATAATAAATATGTTTATTCTAAACTTTTATATATTAGATATATTATTTTCATGAATTTTCGCATGTAACGATGAATCTTGTGCACAAAGAGATTAATTTAAGGCAGGGAAATATTTTTGGAAGAATTGCATGATAATTCAAATAAACCAATTGAGTGCCTTATGGAGTTGAGGTCTTTTAGCACGCAGCAACGGGGAGCTCCACAACATAGAAAAGAGGCATGTGCAGGGAAGCATGAACAATAAAAAAAAAATCAGTTGTATAAGCCGTGTGCAATTATATAGATTTTGCTCACAAAAAATTGAGTGAAAAAGAAAAAAAAGCTCCAGAAGATAATCATCGCGAGATTTGAAAAAAGAAAAGAAGAAATCGGAGGCAAAAAGCGAGGCTGGATGCGATAAAAACGGAGCTCAAGCAGCAAGCAAGAAAAAAAAAGAGATAAGTTTTTTGCTTAACTAATTTTTGCAAATATGAATATTTTTATCATGCATAATGTATTTTTTTTATTAGTACGAGATTTATTATTATTGTTATTATTAAATTAATATCTTATATGTGTGTTAAATTTTGTGTAGCATATTTATTATTGTACTTAATTTATTAATATTTTTGAATTTTCGTATAATAAATTTTGACCAATTTTTATTGTGCCTCGCGAGTTAACAGCATGATCAATGACAAGCTAACGAAGAAAACAAAAGAAACAAGAACAAAGAAGATATGTGAGTAGGATTTGACGGGCCAGCTCGAAGTGAAGTATAAAATGAAAAAATTGGAGGGCAGTAGGTGATGGATGCTAAAACAGAACCAGCACACAATCATCGGTCCGGCCAGGTAAAAAATTGAAGAATCAAGACAGTGGATCCCACATCCATAACATTGGATAACAAACAGCAGGAAGCGCAGAAAAAAAAAAAGACGAGCATTGCGATCGCGGCAATATCCTCTCGACTTTGCACAAGAAATCGAGATAAGTACTTCTTTATTCTTCTGCAATTATTATTTATATAATTATATTATGCCTTAACTAATATATATTTATTAAATTAATAATTTTTTCATGCATGCTTAAATTAATATTTATTATTATGCATGAATTATATCATAATTTTTTATATATGTTATTATCATAAATGCATATAGTAATTTGATAATTTTTTGTGATTCAAAAATTCAATCAGCAGACTTTTTATTTAATTTCCGGTTCGTTATAATTCCGTTTCTGATGAGCCATATCTTGTTGGAGAGATATTTTCGTTATCTACAACTTTTGTGTTTTGTGTTTTTGAAGAAAATATCGTTTATGGGGTCAAAAAAGGAAAATACAGATCTGGACAGAATAAGAATCAGAGAACAATGTGGCAGAAGCGTGCAGATATATAAATAGGTCAGCCAAAAAATCAAGATAAGTTTTCTTATTTTATTTTCCGCAATCATAAATTTAATTATGACATGTGTAGAATTATTCTAAAAATTGCGAGATCATTATTTTATATAATTTATTGAAGACATCCTATGAAGGAAGATTGTTGTATTTTAAAGACCTTTAAATAATCCGGCTTTTTCTTTCTTATGAGGAGAGACAATTATTCCTGTGAAGCGTACGTCAGATATCTTATTTTTGAAGACCTCATACATGGAGGACATGATTATTTATTACCAGAATTCCTCTAAGTGAGATGCCTTCCCTTAATAGGATGCCTCTTTGTGAGAAGAATTACTTTTTGAAAATTTCCTATGAAGAGACCTTATTATTTTGAAGATATAAGGATGAAATTATTAATTGAAAAGCTCCTATGAGAGGAGTTATTATTTTGGAGATATAAGGAAGATATTATTCTTGAATTTTTTTCAAAAAGGGACATTATTATTTTGAAGATATAAGGGGATATTATTGTGACCTCCAAAGAGGAATATTATTTTGTAGAAAACTATTTGTTGAAAATCTCCTATGAGAGAGATTATTTCTGAAAACCTCAACGAGGATGATTGTAATTTTGATATATCAATACTTTTGATGGCAC
>PHNY01202285.1:28436-38488 GCA_003724115.2 Anethum foeniculum | reverse complement strand
CATTTCTACTTCTGCTTGCGCTCAAGGTATATATCTCTTTTTTTTTTTTTTTTTTATTGAAAATATCTGATATTGTGATTCTTTCTGCTTCTAATTTATAGACAATCTTCACAAATTTTTATGTACTGCCCTTTGACCACTATTGTCCTATATAAACCTGGATAAATAAAAATATAACTAAGAAAATAGTTGGTTGTGCACAACATAAGAAAATAGTTCTAAAATTGACTATATCTAGTATATCATGTATAATATGTGCAGAAGTAGCAGGTGAATATATTATCAAAAGTCAAGACCCACAAAGATGAAGTGATCATAGAGAATCAGCAATCCAAAATTTTGTTAATGTATAACAGTGGCTTGCATAGTTGGTAGCATTTCCCTTTGCTGATTTTTTCTTATGCGCTATTAGTTATTCTAGGTCTTGTGACATATGGGTACTGCATGTTGGTGATTATGAAAGAAACATACAAAGTCCAATGGCAAGGAAATCAGCCGAATTTTGTTTCGGAATTATGAAATGCTATCACTAGTAAACGAGTTACCATATTTTAATATGTGTTGGAGAATTTCATCGATATTCATAAGAAAGCAAAGTATTAATTTTTCAAAGTTTTTGTGAAGAGTCCAAGTGATGGGTCGATTTCTGTATTTGTAAGTACACAGATTCTACATGTTTAGCATGTCTAAAAATTTGCAACAAGGAGTTCCCCGAGTTGCATGCTTTTGTAACTTTTTCTTCAAATATGCCCTTGTTATGTCTGTTCCAACTTCCAACAATAGGTTTCTGTTCAAATCAGGTCAGATATCCGGATCGAATAACACTTATTAGGGGAAATCACGAGAGCCGGCAAATCACCCAGGTTCAGTCTCTACTTTAAATGTTATAGGCACACATCTTCATTCTTAAATTTATATTGTTCTCTTTGCCAGGTATATGGATTCTATGATGAGTGCCTTAGGAAGTATGGCTCTGCCAACGTTTGGAGATATTGCACAGATGTATTTGATTATTTAAGGTCTGACTGCTCTCATTAAAGATTAACATGAGTCTTGCGCCATGAAATAAAATGTAGTACACATAAACTATTAGTATTTACAAGTCTACTTGCACATTTTGTTTTATTTTTTATTTGTCAAGAATATGAATTAAATTAGTAATGTCCTTATTTTATTTTGTGAAAATTGAAAAAAATATTTCTTTTGTGCTGACTTCTGCTTTAACGCATCACAAAAAGCTGGGACATAGCTCCTAGGTTTGGTGCTTTGACATACAGATTAATTTGTGTGGGCAAAGATTTAACATAATTAATGTAGTCCAGTATTTTTGCATGATCACATATTATCTTCCTCATTGCATTCTTCATTTTGTCAACAGTTGCATACATATTTGTATAATATGTTGAAAGGCAGATACAGCAGATATGCACACAATTTTCTGTCAAGCTGCTGGAAACACGACCTAAATTCATGTTAATATTGTTAAGCTCTTTGTGAAACTAAAACAATTAAAGTACTGTTTGTCTACAGTCTTTCAGCCTTAATTGAAAACAAGATATTTTCCGTTCACGGAGGTCTATCTCCTTCTATTTCCACATTAGACCAGGTTTGATAGCTCAGCCCCCATGCTCCTTTTTTTGGTCTTAATAAATGAATAATATTGACATAAGCTGCACCTGCATGACAGATACGCACTATCTTCAGGAAGCAAGAAGTACCCCATGATGGTGCCATGTGCGAGCTACTATGGTCTGATCCAGAAGACACTGTAGAGGGTTGGGGTTTGAGTCCTCGTGGTGCCGGTTTTCTCTTTGGTGGCAGTGTTGTTAATGCTTTTAATTGCTCTAATAACATTGACTATATATGCCGTGCCCATCAATTGGTTATGGAAGGTTATAAATGGATGTTCAATAACCAGATCGTTACAGTCTGGTCAGCTCCAAATTACTGCTATAGGTAACATTTGCAACTGATCCAAATATTTCTTTAAAGTTATCTAAGAATTAAATTCCTTATTCATGCTTAAATGTGTTGCAGATGTGGTAATGTAGCTGCGATTCTTGAGCTCGATGAGAATCTTAATAAGAAATTCCGTGTTTTTGAAGCAGCACCACAGGTTTATGAATTGACATTTATGTTTTTTTATATGTGTTTTGCTGTTTCTTTTCTTGCTAGCATAGCTTGTCAGTTTGACATATAATTTGTGCACTGTCATGGCCATCCCTTTTAAAGTCGTGAAAATGTTCTTCTAACTGATTAGTAAAAATGTTAAATATGTTAGATTGAGGATTTTTGTACAGTAGTACCATGAATACTGTGCGAAAGAGTATGTGTGGTTTCTTTAGGTTAGGTAGCCGGTGATGATTCGAATTTTAAAATTATATTGAGACATGATAAAATTCCTGGTATATCATGTATGCAAATTTAAACCATTAAGAAACAAGAAGCAAAAGTATAAAGCTGCTTTATCTCTGTTGTATTTGCAACTTAGTATTATGTGTATATGAAATTGTAATAAATTTGACTGTAAATTTCATTAAAATTTAAATATAGTAACATATACATAATATATCAAGTTACTTTTGATAAAAATTAAGATTTATAGGGACAAATTTGGAATAAAATTGAAAGTCAATGTTAGAATAAAATAAATTAATAAATTAATAATATTATTTTAGTATATTTTAGCAGAAGTATTTGTATATACTATACATGATTTCTGTTTTAGTTGTAATTAAAAATAGTAATTTGTTTTTTTTTTTTGTTCGTGTTATATGATATCCAAAATCTTATTTATTAAAATTTTTTGTTTTATTATGTTATTCTGACCCAAATGAATAGCCTAATTTGTATTCTTATTACTATCTAAACCTATTGATTTTATTGTGGCCTTAGAGATCAAATAGATCATATTGTTATTATTTTAAATGAGCCCAAATACAAACCAATCAACCCCCGACTATCAAACTTTAATGTTTTGGATTTAATAATATTATATAAATATTAAGATCATTTCCAAGAGACTTTTAACCCACTCTTCATAAATAATATAAAATTAGCTCTTGGTAAGATAATGTAGGTTCATCTCCAACGATAATCTTTAAATCCGCTCCTTATCTACTATTTTATAATTAAAAGTACATTGAAATTACAAAAGAATAAAAGAATGGGAGAGAGAAAGTAAGTGGGGAGATTATTTTTTAATAAAATGTAAGTTAAGAGTGAGATAAGACTCTTAAAAATATTTTTAAGAAGGGAGGCTCTTAGTGATTTAAGGAGCCACTAAGAACCTCTTTGAGTTGCATTTTCACTCTTTCTTCTTTATATTTTGAGATAAAAGCCTAAAAGTCCAATGGCATGGGGTTAAATAGTCATAGCATCCAAGAAAAAACTCCAGTCCAAAGAGGTGCCAAACATGGATGCATGATAACAATAGAATCAAGTATAGATGTTATAATTTCCACATAAGCATGCAAGTGGCTACATGGAGAGAAATAAATTACTAAATTAATAGCGACAAACATAATTGTGCGTTAAAAGTTTAGGTAGTTGACTTGTAGCTTTATTTGAATATGTTTGGCGCCATTTTTAAAACTTTTCATTGAAGTTCAAGTTCTATTTTAACATCAAAAATTATTTTTTTGATGTCAAAATATGGCTATAGCTATATGTATTTCAAATACCACCATTGGACTTGCCTTATGTATATGTCTAAAGCAATAAATACTTGTACAATATCAATATGTTTGGTGATCCCATTTTTCTCTTTCAGTGGCCACCCTAATCTTGTAGGATCTGAATTTCAACTATATTCGGATTCTCTGGTTTAAAAATTACCAATTCTAATTGATAAGCAACATTTTAAAGCTGTATTAAATAGTGGTATTTCGGTGAATTGAAATGCAGGAATCAAGAGGAGCTCCTGTGAGAAAACCACCACCTGATTATTTTCTGTGAGAAAAAATCATTGAAGAGGTCCAAATTCCTGGTGTAATGACTATTTAAACTTTACACTGAAGTATGACAATGTGTGATACTGAGGATTCATGGAAGCACATTTTTGCCATGGGGCATTGTGGAGCTAGATAAGCTGGATGGTATCACGCATTTGTGATAGTGTTTATATGTAGAGAATACTTAATGTTTGATCCTGACTGGTTATTATTATTTTTTTTTCTTCTTTCAAATACTTTGCTTGTAGTCTAGCAATTTAAGTTACAGAATGAGCATAGTAAATTTTGACATGTAAACAGGCTATCTGAATTATATATATATTCCGTAATATCTGCAGTTACGGCTGTATTACTGTTTTGTTTAGGTTGTGTTGTTTGAGAAGTCAATATAACTATCAGTTAAATATTCAAAATGTTGTAAACTTTGCGCAAAAAGTCAAATGACTTGTATAATGGCCGGGAATAGTATAAAGTCAGAGCAAACACAGAGCTAAAATCTACTTGACCGGGAAGGACTTCGCAGGAACTAGTTCAAAAACTATGTGTACAACATTTCCTTTGAAGAGAAACCTCTTCAGAGAATTAAAAAGGATTGTGATCCAGTGGTTGAGCATCCTCTTGATTGCTATGATCAGCTTCATCGGGGTGGTTTCTAGTGTTGCATCTTTTTTGGCTTTACTCCTGTATATATTATCACAGTGAGAATTCTGTACTATAAAAAATAATAAGTTTTACATCAGTTCATTAAGAGTTTTTTTATGGTTCAGCATGCATGGCTCCTCACTCTGTGAGTTATCATCAAGAAGCCCTTGAATGTATAATTTTATTCCCGTACATTCGACTTGTTAGCTCTCACAACCCGCTACTTGACTATTTTGAACTCTTTACCTCCTTAGCTTTTTTAATATACAATAAAAACTTTTTACATCCATTCAATTATACGAACATGGATTTTTCTGCCGAGCCAATTTGATTTGTGGAGTTTTTGTGAATGCATGGGGTCCACCACTATTATAAATTGCAACCAATCAAAATAGTTTAAAGTTACAAGTTTTCGTGGTTACCATGTGTCCATGGACACATGGTAGAAAAACCACCACTATTATAAATTGCAACCAATCAAAATAGTTTAAAATTACAAGTTTCCGTGGTTACCATGTGTTCATGGGCACATGGTAGAAAAACCGTACAAACATGAGCAAGTTAGCAGCTACAGCTTGCTGGGTTTTTTAAAAATAAAATAAAATAAAAAATAAGATGCCCAGTTCCATGTCAACCTACTCTAGAAAGGACTAAAGATACACTGAAAATGATGGTAAAATATAAAGAAAGCTATAGTTGAAAACAATGCATTCATCAACATAAAAAGAAAGACAAACTATGCTGCCTACTGCCTATTTGTACTCGGCATCCTTTACAGTTCCTCAATTGATTGTTGTCTCTCTTGTGAGTAGAGTTGTAATAGTAAAAAAATATCTAGCTACACTGGTGGTAGTCTCCGCCTGCAGGTTGGGCGATCCATCTTTATATCCATACACTTATGTAAGCACTCTGAATGGAAGAAATGGTCACATCCTGCAGGCTGCACATATAAGTTTGGACAAGGTTAGTTGCACAGAGTGCCTACCTTTTAGCCTTAAACCTTAAGCTGAATAGCTGTCCAAAAGTACCATGCAAACTTTTGGAAGTTGAGTGAAATCAATGGCTGTCATGCAAATGACACAGTCAGTGGAACGGTCTTTATCCTGATCCGACCTTCTATAGTAAATATATTTTTTTGGAAAAATCTGCAGGACAGGATCCATCAAAGAAAGGATAGCATTTGCATAATTTGATATAAGTTAGGAAGCCATGGTTTAGAGAAGATAAAAGTTGCAAGCAACAATAAAATAAGCATTATACAGACGTGACTCGTGAATAAAGCAACTGATCTTTCCTGGTAAGTTCTATATATGATCAAGTGAACCAGCAAGTAATTGAATTGACACAAAACTACACTCAGAAAAGATATCACTAGTTAGTAAGGTTAACATAAAATTTAATACGGAGGGGTGGGTTTTCAGAGGTTTAGCTTGGCATTGGGGAGGGTTCTTTTAATTGGGGTGATGTGAAAAATTACCCAGCATCGTTTTTTTAATATTTTTTTTTGAAAAAATTCTCAAAAAAAAAAATTCTCGTGAAAAATTTTCGAAATTTTTTTTCAGAGAAATTTATTCCCGATAAATTTTTTTGAAAAAATAAATTTTTCGGGATTTTTTTTTCTCTGTAAAAATTTTCGAGTCCCCGGAATTTGTTTGAGAAATTGTTTTCGAAGAAATTTTTGAGAAGTTTTTTCGGAATTTTTTTTTTCTGAGAAAATATTTCTCGAGAATTTTTTTTCTCGGGAATTTTTTTCCGAGAAATTTTTTGTCGGTAATTTTTTTCGGGAAAAATTTTGGAAATTATTTCTGAATTATTTTTTCCCGAGATATTTTTCGAGAAAACTTTTTCGGGAAATCATTTTCGGGAAATTATTTCCGAGAAATTTTTTTCTCGGGAAATATTTTTGAGAATTTTTTTTTTCCAAGAAAATGCTTTGTCGGGAAAAATTTCAGAGATTTTTTTTCTCGGGAAAAATTTTCGGAAATTATTGCTGAGATGTTTTTCCCGAGATATTTTTTGAGAAAAATTTTCGGGAAATTATTCAGAGAATTTTTTTTGTCGTGAAAAATTTCCGAGAATTTTTTTCTCAGGAATTTTTTTCCGAGAAAAGTTTTTGTTGGAAAAAAATTTCGAGAATTAAAATATTTTTTAATTTTTTTTAAATGTCTTAAATTTAATTTCTAAATTTTAAATTAAAAAGCTTATTTTTTTTAAAAAAAAAATAAATATTTTTGTTTCAATTTTACTTATCGACCTTGTCCAAACCCTTCATCCAACCACAGTAAGGGTTGAACCTTTCCCTACCCAACCTTTAAGAGGTTGAACCTAACCTAATCCATGTCAACCCAACCTAACCTAACCTATCCTAACCCAACCCCTCGCCTCTCAACCCCGTATCCAAATCTATACTATATTATAATAGACGAAATATTGAAAGTTTGGTCGATACCTATTTTTTGGTACACGCTGATTTTACATAAATACCTTTACTTATATATTTTCTAAAAAGTAATTTCATAAAAAAAATTATAAAAATATCAGAGGCAATTACCCTTCTCAATCAACACATGTTACTTTTTCCATCAATTAAAACACCTCTATTTTCAGAAATATCACGGGCAATCAAAACACGTTACCTTTTCTATCTTTCTCAAATAAAACACCTCTTTTTTATCTTTTTTATTTTTTCTAACTAAGTTCCACGTAACTTCCAAAAATAACATGGATAATTTTATTTAATTAAATAAAATAATAATATTATAATTATTATTACCTACAAATTATCTTTTAACAATAAAATGCACTATCAAATTAATTAAAATTAGATGAAAGATTATATAATATTAAAAAAAAATTGTGCATCGCACAAATTTTAAGCTAGTAAAGCCTAAAGATATCACAGTTGGTAAGGTTAACCTACCATTTCCTTCCGGAAATGCATAATAAACTAACAATCTAATGCTAGAAATGTGTAACAGTCACTTTATTACGATTTTATAAAATAATTTGAAACTCTCTTCTATACACCATAAGAGCATCTCCAATAGAGGTGCTTGCAAGGGTGCTAACATCTATATGACAAGCACCTTTGAGTGCCTTGCTATTGGAGAGGCTAGGGTGCTAAAGAGTGCCAAGAGAAGTTGCCAACTTTTGGCACCCTCTTAGCACCCCCTAAATAACTAAAATCCATACTTGTACTAGATATATAAATACTACACCTTCCTCTTTTCTTGTATTCTATTTATTTATATATTTCATTTAAGCAACTTGAATAGGTGCTATCTATCGGAAATAAAAGTTGTTCCATTTAACATGGAAGGAAGAGAAAATAAAGAACTACAGTATTATTTTTAGTAAGTTGTCATAATTTGGCAACTTTGCAAGCACCCTTTGGTGGAGATGCTCTAAGACGCTCCAAAGAGTACTTGATGTCAAGACGGTATGGTGTTCACGCACAAAACTTGGTTGCACGTCTTTATTCTGTGCAAATCGAGATCAGATGATACACAGTTAATTAATTATCTGTCAACTAAATATATACTATAAGTAATTGGCAATTCTTAGCACTTGGGTGTATTATCACATTTAGAGCCTCCAGAAGGATATCGGGCTGGACATTGTCAGGTTGTTATTACATCAAGGTTTTAAAAAACAGAAAAGCTAGTTAGATTGATGTCTAATCACATCTATACAATAAATCTTAAGTATGACATTGACTGCGGTTCCTCATATATATCAGGATCCTCTAAGCATGACAGTGATAGCAGCTCTAGAAATTGGTTGGCCCTCTCTATTTAACAATCTAAATCGATTAGGCATACTTTACCTTTATTGTAAATATAAATAACAGGGAAGGGTAATATAAACTAATTAACAAATAGAGAGGTAATATATGGTGAAAAGTTACATCAAACCTGCCAAAGAATGAAGCATCGACATCCAAGACAGTGCTGCAGTAGAAGAATTTTTGCTTGCAACCCAGCAAAACCCACCAAATAGATGCACCAAGAAGTTGGGAGGAGAGCCAAAGATATGTATCAGAATTGCAAGCTGAGTTACACTCATTCCAATAATGTAATGGTTTTCTTGGGTCACGAAAAACGTTAGTGACAATCTGAGGTATCCAATAAGAGTGCACAAGCAGAAGTTATAACTGGAAGGAATTTAGGGAACTCATACGTGATCAGAATACCTCCCAGAACCTGCAAAATGTAAACCATAAAGATGTGTGTGTATAGATATATATTAGGTGTACAAAGTATTACTATGAGAAGGTATCCATAACTTTTAGGTTAATATAGTTGATACTAATGCTAAAGAGTCGAAAGATTTATTCCACAAAAAAATTATATGCCATCAAATGTTTCCATCAGAAATCTTGTTCCACAAGTACACAAATGCTTCTCTTTTAAAAGCAGAAGAAGAGGATAGCTTAGGCATACAACTGTTCTGGAGCAGAACTCGTAACTGTATATATCTTCTCTAAAAAAAATCATGAGTATGTTTGCTGGTATACTATTATCTTCTATTATTAAAATAAACCTTACATATACTTCCAAACACTACGACAACAGCACAACGTTTACACAAGCTCATGTAATAAAATGATCATAATCTTAGCATTCTATGTACGAATATCAGAACAGGTAATCCAAGTAACAGAAACATGTTAGATTTAGGAAGCATTTCAAATATGAAAATGAAATAGGTTTCTTCCTACATACAGATTGGCCCGAGATTCACGTAAAAGTGCATTCATTATTTATATCAAGATTGCTGAGATTGATTAAAAAAAATGATTAGAAAAAGATTAAGAGTTTATGCTGAACTTGGTCAACTGAAACACACACCGGGTTCAACTAAAAGAAAGGTTAACAATGAGTAATTGAATTCCTGAAGTTGCTAAATCTCATTGGAATAGTCTCAATGTTTCTAGAGCTTATCATGGTATATGATATATATGTCAGTGTGCCACAGCTAACAAGGTAAATTACGAGAGAAGAGTCAAACGATGGCAAACAGCATCACTATTAATTTGTGTTAACAATAAGCAACGGGGAATACTTTGATCAACAATTCACTATTATGCATCACACGGCCAAAAATATCATTCATTTCAAATTGTGATTATAATTGCCGAGTGATATGGATTGGATTGGATATAATATAATCATCTCCATGTCCAAGTTCTCCTGCTTTTCCTCTGCA
The DNA here is from genome assembly GCA_003724115.2 of Anethum foeniculum. Classification (NCBI taxonomy): domain Eukaryota; kingdom Viridiplantae; phylum Streptophyta; class Magnoliopsida; order Apiales; family Apiaceae; genus Anethum; species Anethum foeniculum. The sequence continues at coordinate 28,685 of PHNY01202285.1, read as the reverse complement.
ATTTAATAATACAAATATTTGTGCTGAACACACGTAAAGACTAGAAGCTGAGCCACGAGTGCACGTCATATCATGTCTAAAAATCGATAACACATTTATTGATAGGAAATTAAAACGCAAAAGAAAGGAACAATTTCAGATGAAAAAGGAAATAGGTTAAGTTAAAATTTCAGAAGAAAAAGGAACAGTGTTTAAGTTAGACGACAAACATAAGTAAGGCTGTAATTCGAACCGGGCAGCTCGTGAACA